>JAABKJ010009385.1:0-11217 GCA_011634705.1 Andricus grossulariae
ATCTTAAAACACCCTAATAACATCAATAGTGACAATGGATATAATACCAATCCGATTTGGCTTTCCGTCCTCCCGGGTTTAAAAAAAAAGACTTGATTAACCAATCAAGTTCGAGCAATTCCCATCATGGAGCGCTCTGGCCAGTCATAGGCATAGTAGAGAATCTATATAAGAACAACGTAACCTGAAACTTCAGTTTCAGATCAGCCCTGAAGAAGTGAACTGTAATGTTCACGAAACGTCGGAAAGTTTCGTAATTTTGCACACGATTGAAACCCGAAAAACCTTTAAATTTTAATTTATCAACACACAATATGTAAAAAAGTCCAGAGAAGAAAAACGTTGCTTTTTGAATGCCCTACAAGATTATCAGGACAACTTTATATATATTTTTGGAAAATCGAAAATTCAAATCTTCTTCGAACAAAAAATAATGAGAAATAAAAAATTCCATTTTGCGAACAAAATATGCAAGATACGACAAAACATGATTTCACAAAAACTATGCACCTGAAAAAGATCTACAATTTTTTTACTAATCACTTTTTGATAGGACGCGACGCTTTTATTTTATTCATAAATAACAACATTCAAAATAAAATAATAACTATTTTTGGACAAACGACACAAGCTACGAAAAAAACAACCAGACAAATAGAATTTACCCAAAAAGAATCTACAAATTTCTTATTAATCATGTTTAGACAGGACAAGTAGATTTTCTTTTAATCGTAAAAAATAAGATTGAAAATAAAATAATTAAATTTTTGGAAAAACGACACAAGGAACGAAAAACATGAAAAGACAAGAGTTGTTTAACCAAAAAAAATCTATAAGTTTGTTATAAACTTTGGTTATAAGAACACATTAGAAATGAAAAAATTATCTTTTTGAAAAAACGACACAAGTTACAATAACATTTTATTGGACAGAATTTTTCGCCTGAATTGTATCTACAAATTTTCTCAGAACCACTTTACGCTAGGATCCGTATTTTTGGTTTAAATCGTAAAAAATAACATTGAAAATAAACAAATTAAATTTATGGAAAAACGACACAAGTTGCAATAAAATGTTTAATAACATTTTTTTATTTAATGCGCACTTTTTTTAAATTATAAAAACAAGACAATGAAAATACGTCTGTTTTAATAACAATGCATATTATGAATTGTAATAATATACATTTATATAAATGATATACATTTTCAGGGTAGCTGAGAATAAAATTGAATACAAAGTAAGAAACAATATTAAAGTAGTCATGATCAATAAAATTTGTATTTTATTATGCAATACCAGAATAAGCAATCCCAGGCCGAGGTAAAGAAAGAAATGTAATATACATTTGATGTATAGTGTTGAACATGATGTAGAAAAGTTCGCCTATTGGATAAAATCGAGTGCGAAGCACGAGATACGTGACGAGAATGTGTTCGTTAAAGCCAAAGGAGCTTTAAGAAACGAGAATTCACCATCGGCAAATTGCTGTTCTCGATCTACGCTTTATGCGTGAATAATGAACTATCTATTTTAGTTAATGCTTGTATCGGCAGCGCTTAAAAACTTAATTTTATCGCAAAATAAACTTCGAAATTTTTGATTTTCCAACAAAATTTTAAAAGTCGCCATGATAATCTTGTAGAGCATTCAAAAAGCAACGCTTTTCTTCTCTTGTTTTTTTTTCATATCGTTCGTGATTTGGCTTAAAATTTTAATTTTCTTTTTTTTTAATTTTGTAAATGTTATAACTCTGGTAAATTTTTTTAACGCAAAAAGTAAGAAGGATAAATTGTTAGTCTTTTTGAGTAATACGAATAGCCGTACATAGAATTTTTAAATCTTAAAAACGGGGTCTCAACAATGTTGAAAATGCTCTAACTTTTTGAATATTAATCCAAAATGGCTGGCTAATGAACTTGACCTTTAATTTAGGGCACTGAAAGAGTGTACTAAGGCCAATCCAATTTGTCAATTCTTTCAAAAATTATCGTGCTAACAGACTAAAAACCTACACACACAGATGCAGACAAATTCGCGAAAACCTGTTATTCGGGTTCAGAAGATCTCAAAACGTGGACATTTGACAAAAATTGTAGGGGGCTCAAATTTGACATAAATATAATACCTTCTCTGATGAGAATGTAAAAATGAGGGAAAATACTGAAATTCACTGTTCAGTCTAAGCTTTACATCGAAATTACTCAAAATGTTCCCATTCCATTAGCAAAAATTGACATCACAGTCGTGTTCGTATCCTCGCATGAGATCTAAATCGAGGCCAAGAGGTTGATCAGCTTGTTCTGAAACATTTGCTATTCCTTCTCCAGTAAAATCAGTTATAGCAACAAACATAAGAAGATATTTGCGTAATATCATAACATCTTCGTCAACACACCTAATGCATTAAGAAAACTGCTCTATTCCACGAATATCTCTAGCTTCATGTGCTAAAACAGTGTAAATTTTGACTTTCTTAACGCGATTCTGAAATTCATCTTGAATATATTCCCCATATAAATCAATCACTTAATTTTGAATTTGCGGACCATAACGGAGACGAGATCTAAAATTTCCATTATTATGATTAGGTTCATCAAAAGGTAAGCGACCTCAATCAGTGTGACCCCTTATTGCAATATTGTCCCTTTTTCCGTTATATACACTTAAAAAATCTATAGCCTGAAGTTCAGATTTTTTGTTAAATGAACTCCCTTCATGTGCACGAAAAATTTATAAGGTCTCTTGCCAATTTTTACATGGATTACTAACTACACAGTAATACAAGAATCTGAATTTCAGTAAAAAAAAGTAGGTTGAATTTCAGATGTAACCAAGAGGATCATTCGCCGGTTGAAAGTCAACTGATGATTTTAATGTGACATTCAGTTACTCGCTTGGTTGAAAGTCAACCGCTTTATGCACGTAAGATGAAATTTTTAGGTTAATTTAAGACGCAAATATTGTTGACAGCCCGTCAAACCTTCACTTAATGTTTTTGGAGTTTATAACATATCCTACTTACAAAATATGACAAAAATGATAAGAATAAGGTAAGGAAATTTGTTTCCCGCAAAAACTTGAACTTTTCTTTACCTCCATGATAATGTATTCCTTGGAACTTGTCTCAGCTTTAAGTCATAAAAAACTTTTCACAAACGACGCACATGTCCAACACATAGATTTAAACAGGCATCGATCAACACTGGCTTTTTATAATTTCAGGATTTCAACCCTTTTTAAAAGACTTTTTTTTATTTAAGTAAAAATGTTTCACAAACGAATTAAATATACACATCTCCAACTTACCGAGATCTACGCGTCAATCGACATTTTTCCTAAGTGTTCGCGCATCGCAGTTCGCGCACGCATTTGTGCTAGCTCAAATGAATTTCAGATCGCACGACTGTAAATCATTCGAAAATTAATATACCTACCAGTTGTTCATTGTATTACTTCATATTTCAGACAGAGACCCGGTATTTAAGACCAATTTATAGTTGAAATTAATTGATTGACTTAATTTAAGTTACAAATGAAATTCAGTTATTATTCAAATTCAGATTCTTGTATTACTGTGTCGGCCTTAACTTCAATACAAGAGGTAGGCAAAATGCGTCAAATCTTATCCATCTCGAGTATTCACCCCTAGAGGCCCGGATGAAGAAAGCAGAGAAAAACTTCCGCGAACAGCACCTCGACAAGAGCATGCACGGTATCTTCTACAGAAATGTGAAGGATCAGTTGATGCCGTATGAGCTAACGTTTGCTTTCCTCAAATCACCCGGATTGAAGTCGGGCACGGAGGATTTCATTTTAGCGTGTCAATACGGTATCATTTCCACTTTAGTATACTATCGCCGCATTTTGAGCCAAGTCATTCCCGATGACAGCTGCAGAGCGTGCCATGCACAACCCGAGCACCCAGGGCCATACTTCCTGGTGTGCAACTCATGCGGGAACCACGTACATCCGAAGGCACAACGCAACAATAAAAGTGCTTTATTGTCATCACTGTCACTATTACAGCATTAGCAAACCATGTTCGTTATTGAATTTTTGGCACCAGCCGACGAGAGCATCACAGTCAAGGGGAATGAAAAGAAAGAGAGGTGTCAACACCTCATAAGTGTCGCTTTGTGTCCTTAGTGTGCACGAGACTTTTGCCGCATCGTCGTATTGATTCCATCGCAGACTGTAACGGCCTATCTTATGGTAGTTGCATGTACGATTAAATCTTAACGACAAACCGGTGAAACCCTTGTGTGTCTTGAGGACACGAAGCGACCCAAGGACAACAGCTTACTGCATCCATCTCGCAAGTGCCTCGGCATATTTTTGGCACGCGAACAAGGACCATTACTTTAACCAAATATTTTGGGTTCAGGCGTTGCAGCTCCCTTTTAAGGTCTTGATAACTCTCCTCCTTTTCCTTCTCCTTGGCAGTGATGTTGTAGTCGGCCGTTGCCGAGAATTCGATCACGAATATAGTTTGTTTCTCGAAGTCCTGGAGAACGATGTCAGGCCTCTGTTGTGCAATCGAGACTGCTGTCTGAAACTCGTACTTCCAGAAAACGTGGGAATTCGCGTTCTTGAAAATTGACTCTATCTCTCTTGGAGCGTTCGGCAGTGAAGAGTCGCAACCAACAGTGTAAGAGCGACAAAGATGGTATTAAAGTACTCTCAGCGCCGCATTGTGTCTCTGGACTTACGTTGTGTCTGTGTGATTTTGACACCTGGATAGTATGTGTGCTAGGTGCTCAGAATGTGCATGACATGCTTTGCACCTATCGCTGGGAACTTCTTAACGTAAAAAACGGCAACTGTATACTAAGGTGTAAGTGACCTCTGCTTCCTGTACCCGGGCTTTTAGAAGTGAGGCTTATAGATGGAATAATGCACTTTCCTCACTTCTGATGTTAAGATCCAGTCCAAAGGTATTTGCACTTCTTACGAGGCTTTGTTATGAAATGCTCCGCTGCCAATTATCTCGTGATTCCTGACAATTTTCAGAAGAGGAACCCTTCCATTTGCATATGCATAATCTTACTTGTGACGATGCCGAGGGCCGTGAGCTCGCGGTTCGTCATTGGAACCACCCCAAGCGTGTAGGCTAAAACCGGGACGGCAAAGATGTTAATCGCAAATATCTTGTTTAACCCCGACAGAGTAGAAGACCAAATCTGTCGAAGAAGACACTTTTATCTGCTTCGAAAAGCCTCCTTTACCTATTTTATATCCTGAGTGCGGCTCTCAGGCATGCCAAGGTGTCTAATATCACTCATATTCACAAGCTCAGAGTCTTCGAGAACGCCAGCAAGTCGTCCTCGCTTCAGATGAATCTTGGCACACTTGTACAATCCAGAGGACATTTCAATATTTCATGTGTACCTCTCGACGATCCGCAGAGCATGGTGAAGCTGCTTTGCTCCAGAAGCATAGATCTGCAGGTCGCAGGTCGATATGCTCGCGTTTAGTCTCACCGCTCAAGTAACCACGGGAATTGCATAGTGTGCAAGGTACTTGCAAAAGTGTGATGCACAGGTGGCGCTGGTAGAATGCTGCATTTTCCTAAATGCACCTGTCCATTAGCAGGTCCTCGCGACATCCTGGTATGACATTCTTTGATCCGCGTTGTTCGTACATCTCTCACCACACAGGTCCGATTGTCCGAACAATCTAATCATTCAGGATGGCTGTAAAGATCTCATACAGCGTGTTCAGACAAGTTATTGGCCTGTAATTGTTGGGCTGAGACTAGTGGCCCTTCTTCCGGAGGAGTACTATGCGTCCTTCTACTAGTCAGTCCGGAATAGGCTCTTCCGACTTTAGGTATGGGGTGAAAATGCGGGCCAGATGCTGGTGGGTTGAAGGAAACTTTTTCCGCTGGAAGTACTTGAAATAGTCTGGTCCTGCAGCAAAATAGTTCTTCATGTTCTTCAATACTTTTTTTACCTCTTTGGGAGTGTAAGGGGGGGGGGGGTCATTCCTCCTTAGGTGTTATGAGGGCACTACACAGCTCCTTGCATCTATTTATATTATGTATGTCTTCATTCAGTGGATGCTGGACTTCGTAGATATCTCTAAAAAATGCCCTGATCTCCTCTCGTTTGGGCGGTATGGTCCACAGTTAAATCCGGGTCTTGCAGAAGTCGTGATGGGTCAGAGAAAAACTGTTTATTTTCTCTGACCTACCTATCCCTCCGTTCCAGACTTCTCCTGCCAGATGTTATATAATCAATCACACACTGAATGCGGGACGCGTACTATTTTGTTCAGCCTATCTTTGTGCGGAGTTGATGCATGCGTCTTTTGGTCTTATGATCAGCCTTCCGTTTTTTTTTACGATTTGCATCCTTTGTAGCCATATCCAGCAATACCACCCATTGCAGAGACCCTTCATCAGCTACCCGAAAACGCGTCCAGTAGCTTGGTCAAAGGCTTCCAGTCTCAGCTCATAAAGAAACAAGACCGAACCGGAGCATTCCTATAACGGGCAATTGTTTACTGATGGTCCCAAAGGAAAACCCCCTGAGCTG
This sequence comes from Andricus grossulariae, assembly GCA_011634705.1. NCBI lineage: Eukaryota > Metazoa > Arthropoda > Insecta > Hymenoptera > Cynipidae > Andricus > Andricus grossulariae. Next base: position 6,540 of record JAABKJ010009385.1, read on the forward strand.
AGGCGTCTCAAACGTGTCGAAAGCTGAATGGGACCTGGGTGAGGTGTCTTACAACGGCGTCTCTGGGACAGGGGGCGACCTCCTAGAGTACGCAGCCTTATTCTTGCGTACGGGGATCTGTATGGATAGACAAAGCCTTTCCCTAGCTGTTCACCAAATCCAGTTGTAGACGCGGTTCAAAAGGATCGAACGCACAGAACATCAAATAATAGGCCGGCGAACAGAGATGATCGCTCTAGATTTCGAGGTGCTGAAAATAATTTTTATTGAAACACGATGACCATTATCCTTGTTCACAGAGGCCCAGCAAGGTAGATAATTTTGGAGAGAGGTTTACAAGATCATCTGCTGCAGGTCCAGGTGGTATGAAGAACTTAAGATGAAAGAGGCTTACTTCTGCACAGCAGGATCTGGTTCGGATCTTCACCTCATATTTACGATCGGAGACGCCTATTCCGCAGTGGCGGCTGTTATAACGCACTGTACTCCTACCAACGAAAAGCGAGTTGTCCAACCCAAGGAACTAGAGGCCTGTAACTTGTCTGAGCACGTTGTTTAAGATTTGTACATTTTTCCTAAACGATAGATTTGTGAACAACTTGGATCGAAAAAAGTATAACAGGCTGCCGGGAGAACCTGCTAATCGACAGGAGCGTCTGCGAGGACGCAGTATTCTACCAGCGCCACCTGTTGATGGCCTGGATTGACTACCAGAAAGCTTTCGATTCAATCTCTCATAGACTTATCATCTGTCTGTTGGAAAGCTTGAAGGTTCATGCACACATAGTGAGATGCATGGAGAGATTGATACCTCTGTAAAACTAGATTCACTATTTCATCTGGAAATTATCGTGTGACAGCAAACAGCGTCACCTTCCAGAGGGCGTCATTCAGGGCGATACTATGAGTTCTCTCCTTTTTTGCATTACTCTTCTGCCACTTTCTCACGCACTACGCGATTCCCCTCGGTACCTATGCGGTGAGACAAATCATGGGGAGCATAAGATTACTCATGTTTTTTTTATGAATGACCTATAGATCTATGCTTCTGAAGGCAATCAGCTTCAGAATGCTGTAATTATTACCGAGAGGTACACATGAGTGATTAGTATGGACTTTGGATTGGCCACGTGTGCCAAGATTCATCTGTAGCGAGGACGAAATGCTGGCGTTCCCGAGCACCCTTAGCTCGTGCATATGAGGGCTATTAGACACCTCGATGCTGGAGAGACCTGCCTATACACATTCAATCATACAACATACGTATTAAATGTAATTTGTCGTTCATAAATCACTTCATTGACTTTTTAAAAAATTATGCCCTCCAAAAATTCTAATTACCATTAGCGTTACTTTTAAAAAATATTTTCTCTAAAACGTTCAATTTCAGAGTTTAAAGATTCGTCAATATGGACTTTACTCTATAGTGTTACATATTTTAATTATTATTACATTCATATTTCTCAAAATATTTTTGATTTTGAGGTCTTGAATATTATTCATTTTATATTTTTTAAATCATTAGTCACAGTGTCTCTCATTTCTGCATAATTTTTTCCTGTTTATTTGTAAACAGCATTAAGTTTTTACTCTTGTTTCGCCACTATTTTCCCTCCGGATGCTAAGAGAACTACTACTAGATTCACATAAATGGTCGATACAGGGGGCTCATTCACATAAGAAAGTGGAAATACGTAAGTTGTGATTTATATTGCTCTTTACTTCATTATTTCAATTGAATTTACTTTTTTTTTTGTAGATTTGATTATGGAGAAAAATTCTGGATAATAAAGTGCAAGTCCTTTACATGTACCTGTGGTGCTGAGAACTGTCGATATTCGGAGAAAACCATCCAAGTTACCCTGGATAATTATCGTAAAAGAATTCAGCAAGAAGAAATTCTTGCCTCTGAAATATCCTAATGTTTGCTATACTAGACCTTATTTATACAATGTTTGTCTGATGAAAGTGAGATCAGGAAAAGCGAGAAAAGAAGATAAATGCATGAGAAGACGCCTAATTTTGGCGATGTGAATGTTTTTAAAACGGTTTCAAAAAATGGGGGATTTAATTGCATAAGAGGCATTTTATAATTATGCTCCTTTTTTATATTGCAGTAATTTGAAGGGCAAAAGGTTTCACTTTATACGAGAATCTGTTACGCCGTGTGTATTAAAATGTCAAATCACTTGTATCACTCATTATATTTTCATTGAAAGTCTTCTAGTATTCAGTCAATTGTAATTATTTTATCGCTTTTAGTTAGAAAGTTTAAAAATTTTGAGTACAAAAGGTGAGTAATCTAGCTGTACAGTTAAACGGTAACTTTTAGTGTTGTCAATCTTTGTTGTAAATATCGCTAGCGGCCAAAGGCTGTGGATAAGGAAAACATGCAGAGAGAGAGAGAGAGGGGGGAGGGGGAGGAGAGAGAGAATAAAATATGATTAGAAAAACTTACGATTTAATCGGCCATGCCAGGGCACGTTTCTAATAACTTGTAGATTCGAAATATGCAACAACAACAAAATCGATTTTTTGAAACCTCCAAACTAGAAGACCCCCTTAAATGATGGAATGTTCTGTGTTCGGACCTTCAATTCATTGAACATGCTACATAATTGTAAATTGTAAGTGATAGTTTATATTCACATTTCGTTAATAATTTTCTAAAAGGAGTCTATATGTCTTTTTTGTAAGTGTCGATTTGTAATTACTAATTACTAATTATATTCTAATCGGCTCATCAATTTGCGTGTTTTTCGACTTGACTATTGTTCATTTTACAGTTGCACCCAAAATTAGAACTGAAATGCTTTATATTTCAACATTTTTATTGGAATGGAACAAATGAGGTTACGATAACTGAGCTGTTGGAGAGATCTATGAATGATAAATATGCGTAAAATGTGCCGTATTTTAGTTATACATTTCTGCGACACACAGCTTGGATAAATACATCGGTTTCCGAACAGTATCTGAGTCATTTATTATTATTTTTTCTATCTCTTTGAATTATAAAATGTTTTGTTTTTAACATTCAAAATTGAAAATCTTTTTTTAGAGTGATCTCTTCATTCCCGGCTGATGCGTTTACCTTATATTGTGTTTTTAAAACCATGTTGTTAAGTTCTTTGGCAACTGGTACGCAGGAATTCATAATCTCTCATCAGATTTTGTCCGTTCAATTGGCTATGTGCGTAACCTTTAAACGGAGGCGGAAATGACTGCCAGCGCACGAGACGGCGAATTCAGAAATTCTTTACGGGAGAGTCGAGTAGCCCCGGCCACTCACGATTTTCAATAAACTGTACCTTCTGCGGTGATAAATTAACATTATTATGTTTCAGTATTATTGCAAAGCGTAATCCAAAATATATAGACGCATATTTCTATCTCATATCTCTCAAAAACTGCAACAAAAAAAAATTACATTGTTTTTTATAGGGTTACATAAATTCACTCTCGAACTACTTCACTTGTCATTTTTATTCATAATTTCGCGTTTTTTATTATTTATTGCAGTTTTTTACAACATGTCAAAGTTGGGTAGCCCCGGCCATTTCATATCGGGTACACACGGACATATTTTTTCATCTTAGATTTAATTTTACTTTGTGAAGAACTAATAAATAATCTTTTTTTCAAACATAGTAACCTCGAATGGTTTTTAATTTTTGGTTAGTTTTTTGTTCTAGTGTATACAATTTTAAAGTGTTTTAAAAATATTAAAAAATAGGTTTTCCCTTTAACAATATTATGATAAAATGTCCAAATATTACCATTTTTACGGTGGCCGAGGCTACCCGACACTTTTGTTGATTAACCTTTTGTGGTCCTCAAGTAAATTTTCGGTACATATAGAGCTGGAAACGGGGCTAATTATACCGAAATTTCTGTATAAATAGCCCAGTTTTTCCGTCTGTGTAGACAGCTCTTAATAAAAAGGCGTAAGTGGCCGGTACTACGCGACTCTCCCCTACCTAAAATGTTCATGGCAACATATTAGGAAAATACTAAAAAATAAATTAATTTAAATTGTACGTAAATACAGATTACAAGGATTTAGAAAATAAAGAATTATTATTAACTTTCATTATTTGTAACGTAAAAAGTTCTTTTTAAATAGTTAGAATAACAATTATGTTTAAAATTGTGTTAATGTTTTACGTATAATCTCATTTTTCATTTTTAAGCAATTACTCAGAAAGCAAGTGTAGAATATAATGGTAAGAGTAAATGAAAAAGAGAAAAAGGTGCTGTTTTGTCACCTGTATAAATTCACAAATAATTGCATCACCGGGGTAAAGGTTTTATGGGTTTCACAGTTTAACTTTTATCTTTCGACTGTTTAGAAACAAACCTGTGAAAACCTTCCTCAAATTAAAATATTTTGAAAGTCTTCCCTCTATTGACAGATTTCGTAAGGGTTGAAGTGCATATTCTCAAGAGTTTGTGACAATTTTTTGTGGTATGTGATGCTTGTTGGTCGATTCGCATGTGCGAAGAACATGTACAAATTTTGAACTTTATGTAATAAATGGTCTAAATTAGTTTCGAATTTGATACCTTTTGTGTAATATTTGCTGGTTTTGGAAACTTCTTTTTGGGTGAAGTATTATATTCATAGAGGATTACATTTGTGTTATATATATATATATATATATCTGTCTCTTATACA
>JAABKJ010009386.1:0-11217 GCA_011634705.1 Andricus grossulariae
TTCTGCCAAGAAGATTAACTTTCTATCAAAAATGACAAGCTTTCAACAAAATACCTGAGTTTTCAATCAAACAGTTGGTCATTGGCTAAACACAGTTTTCAATTTTCGACCAAAAAAGAAGACTTTAACAAGATAGTTTAATTTTCAACAAAATAATTCAATTTTTAACAAAAGAGTTGAATTTTTAATCAAGTAGTTGACTTTTCAAACAAAAAGATAAATTTTCAACAAAAAATTTAATAATTGATACTTTAAATAAACAAAATTTTCATTTTAAATAAAAAAGAAAGAAAGATTAATTTTCAACTAAAAATGATAATTTTTTAACCAAAAATGGAATAGTTAAATTTTGAGTTTACAAATTTAATTTTCAACAACAAAGAAAAAACGAATTGTCTACCAGTTAAATTCAATCAAAAAAGTCAACTTTTTAACAAAATTGTTGAATCCTCAACCAAAAAAATAAATTTTCTAAAAAGAAGATTTATTTTCTTTCCAGAAAGACAAATTTTCAACAAAATACATGAATTTTCTACAAAACAGTTGACTTTTCAACCTGAAAAGATGAATTTTCCGCAAAAAAGTTCATTTTCGATCAAGTAGTTGAATTTTCAAAGAAAATGCTCGATTTTTAACCAAATAGTTGAACATTTTACAAAAATAGTTTAATTCTGAACCAAAAAGATGAATTTTCTGCCAAGAAGATTAACTTTCTATCAAAAATGACAAGCTTTCAACAAAATACCTGAGTTTTCAATCAAACAGTTGCATCCAAAAATAAGAGTTTTGAACAAAGAAGTTCATTTTCTCCCAGGTAGTTTCATTTTTTCCCAAATTATTGAATATTCAGGCCAACAAGAAAAATTTTCTACAAAAAAAGTTGAATTCTCAACCCGAAAAGATACAAAGATTACAAAATACATTAAATTTCAACGAAAAAGTAACATTTTTAATCAAAAATCATTAACCGTCAACCCACAAAATTAATTTTATACCAAAAAGGACGAATTTTCTACAAAATGAATGAATTTTCAACTATATAAGATCGATTTTCAAAAAATATATAAATTTTCTAGTACATTTCTAAAAAAATTTTCAAGCAAGGAGATGAAATTTCAGTTAAAATTATAACAAAGTAGTGGAATTTTCACGCAAAAAAACTAAATTCTCAATGTAAAAGGTAATTGATGATATTTCAATCAAGAAAGATTTAAATTTAAATTAAGAAAGTCAATTCAATAAAAAAAAACGACTTTTCAACAAAGTAGTTACATTTTCAACCAAAAAAATGTTTTCAACTAAAATGATGTATCTTCAAACAAAAAAATTAATTTCGAACAAAAGAGTTCAAAATTCAATAATAAAATGATAATATAATTGATGATGGTTTTTTTTCTACATGGTTTTAAATCAACATTGACCAAAAATTGATTCAAGACTACGTAGAGGGAAAAACGCTAACATTAATTATGATTAATTATAAATATCTGGTCAACACCGTAACACCAAAATAATTCATTCAACTAAATAGTTGAATTTTCAACAAAAAAGATGATAATTTAATAAAAAGACGATATCTCAACAAAATACATGAATTTTCAACTAAAAAAAAATCAATTTTAACTAAATAGTTGAATTCTTCACTAAAAAAGATCAATTTCCAACCAAATAGTTGAATTTTTAACTAAAAAAAATCATTTTTCAACCAGAAATGTAATTGGTAAATTTTCAGTAAAAAATCAACAACTTTCAACGAAGCAGTTCAATTTTTTACCAAAAAATATGACGTTTTAAAAAATTAGTTGCAGTTTCCAAAAGGCCGAATTTTCAACAAAATAGTTGCATTTTTTGCCAAGAAAGATAACGTGTTAACAAAAAGTAGCTAAAATTTCAATGAAATAGTTCTACAAGGGGATGTACATACAATTTTCATTTTTGAAAAAACTGTTCTCAAACATTTTGCGAACGTCCTAACTTTTTGAATTTGAATCCAAAACAGCTGGCTAACAAATTCGTCCTTACATTTTAGGCCTTACAAAAGTGTGCCCAAGCACAATCTAGTATGATCATTTTTTCGAAAGTTATCGTGCCTACGACCTACTACTACAGACAGACATACAGACATACAAATAGACAGACACCTTTGTAGAAATCATTTTTTCTGACTCAGGGGGCCTCAAAACGTGGAGATTTGATGAAAACCGACTAAGTCAAATTTTATATCAAACCAATACCTTCTCATTAGGATGAGAATGTAATTATAATAAAATCATTCAAAGTGATCAAAATTTATTAATTAAAATTTACAACTCTTTGAATTTACCAGATTTTGAACTGGAGAGAGTTGAATATTGCTTTACAGAATTTTTGTCGTGGATCGATAAGAAAGCCACTTATTATTTCCAGATAATCGATCAAGTAATTTTCAGGTGACTTTTCTTATTATTTGCATGAGTTTAAGTAGATGTTGTGTACTAATCTGATCAGATTTCCAATTATCCTAACGTTTAAATTTTCTTTAATAACATAGTGTCACTTGTTACCAATAAGTATAAAAATGTTCTATTAAAAAATGAGAATCAATTTAATCCTCAAGTGCTAGAACCTCGAAATTTTCCGTTCCACTTAGAAAGGGTCCAGCAGACCCGAGCAAACTTCAAACTAAAATATCTCCGAATTGAATAGACTTAGCTCGATTCTAAAAATATTTATTGCATTTTTTTAACCCTCAATAATATCTTTAAAACGGGTTTTTATATTAAAACTTTAAAAGATTGCTTGGTTCGAGACGAATCGATTGACCTATAATATTAATACATTTGGTTAAAGAGTAAGGAAGTTATCGTCATTTATATTATATTCAAAATCGATTTTCATAGTAAAATTCTTTCATTCTAATAATTTAAAGTTGATGCGAGAATAGAAAAAATGTGTTGATTCGAGACGAATCAATTGGCCTATAATATTAACAGAGATGAAGTTCTGATATTAATACACTTTATTGAAGAGTAAGAAATGTATGCTCATTTATAATATTTGAAACATCTGTTTTAAACATTAAAACTTTTTTCATAGTCATAATTCAAAGTTGATGCATGAATAGAAAAGACTTTCTGATCATAAACTTCCCAATACAATAATTCTGAGAAGTTTTGTAAAAAATCATAAAGCTGGGAAAGGGATAGGGTGCGACAGAACTTTTCCGTTCCCTTTTCCAGCTCAAAATATTACCATTTCAAATACAAAATTTGATTTATCTGATTTGTCATTGTATTTGAAAAATTGTTTGTATTATTTTGTATTTTTGTTGTTGTAAATTTCTATCATTAAATTAATCAAAAAGGAAACTTTAGTTTGTTTATTATTTATAAAACCAGTAATGCTTCCTCTATGAGGAAGAAAATACGCTTGCTTAACGAGAAGCAAAGTGTTCGTGAAATGAGCACCATATAAATATAAATACAAAAAAAGTGAAAACACTTGATATCGAATTTACAGCTAGTTTACCAATAAAAAATGATAAACTTGTAAAAAAAATTTTTTTCTCCAAAAAAACGCATTTTCATCAAAATAGTTACATCTTCAACTAAAGGGATGAATTTTTAACTGAGAAGATTGATTTTCTACCAAAAAAGGACGAATTTTCAACAAAATATATACATTTTCAATCAGCTAATTGATTTTTCAACTCAAAAAGATAGATTTCGAACCAAAAATGAAATAAATAAATTTTCAGTTGAAACAATTAATTTTCAACAAAAAAACAAAAACACGGAATTTTCAACCAAAAAGTTGAACTTTGACCAATGAGATGAATCTTTAACAAAAAAAATATATATTTAATGAAAAGTTTAATAGTCTATATAACTACAAAACAATATTATAATCTTTAATCAAAAACAGTTTAATTTAACCAAAAAATACGAATTTTTAACAAACTAGTTGAATTATCAATCAAACTAGATTCATTTTTGAATAAAAAATATAAATATTCAACCAAAGAGTTGAATTTGCAACCAACAAAGATTTTTAAGTCAATAAAGAAAAAAAAATCTCATCCAAAATATTGAATTTTTAAGCCAAAAAGAATAATTTTCTACAATAATTTTCAACTAAAATTATGAATCTTCAAACAAAAAAATGAATTATTAATCAAATATTAGAACTCTTAGGCAAAGAGATGAATTTGCTACCGAGAAAGACCAATTTTAAAATAAATACATGAATTATCAAGTAAAAAAGATAAATTTTAAACCAAAAATAGAATAGTTAAATATTCAACCGAAGAATTAAATTTTCAATCGAAAAGGTCAAGTTTTATCTCATGAGATTCAATTGCCACCAAAAAGGACGAATTTTGAACCAAAAAGTGGAATTTTGAGCCAAAAAAAACAAGGTATTTTCATCAAAATAGTTAAGTCCTTAACTAAAATCAATTAATTTTAATTCAAACAGTTTCAATTTCAGCCATAAAAGATGGAATTCATTTTTAAATAAATGAGACGAATTTTCAATACCAAGAAAGATGTTTGCGTTAATAATAAAAAAAAATCTGATCCAAAAATTCTTTTTAAGCCGCAAAAAATAATTTTCAACCCGAAAATATGAATTTTTAACAGAAAAAAGCTCATTTCAAAGAGAATCATTCAATTTTGCAGCCAAAAAGAATTAATTTTTCACCAAATAATTTAATTTTTAAACTTAAAAAGACTATATTTAAGCAAAATAAATTAATTTTCAACTAAGAAAGATAAATTTGTAGGCGAAAATTTAATCGTTATATTTTTGCTTGAACTTTTATCTGTTTTAGTTGAAAATTCATTAATTTCGTTTATATCTCGTCTTTTTTGGGTTAAAAATTTAATTAGTTTGTTAGAAAATGAATTTTTTAACTAAAATACCAAATCATTAAACAAAAGAATGAATTTTTATTCAAATAGTAGAATCTTCAACCAAAGTGATGAATTTCCTAACCAAAAGGACAAATTTTCAACGAAATACATGCATTTTTTGGCTAAAAACGTCAATTCTGAGCCAAAAGTATAATAGTTAAATTTTCAACCAATGAATTAAATTTTCAACCAAAAAATATTTTCAATTACTATTAAAAGAAATTTTCAACCAAAATATTAAATTTGTATTCCAAGAAAAAGAATTTTTAACAAAAATTTAATTTTTCCCCAAAATAGGTCAATTTTCTACCCAAAAAGACGAATTTTCGACGAAAAAGAATCATATTTTAACACGATTCTCGAATTTTCAACAAAATAATAAAATTGGTTATCACAAGTTGAATTGTCAACCAAAAAAATTATAAAATTATACGGCTGTAATATTTACTTGTTATATTAACACATTTTCTTTTCTGATTATAATTTCATAAAGGTTCCACGTTTATTTAACTAACAGAACTTATATGTATGTTCGTTCTCTAGGTTTATACAATTTTAGTAAGACTTTGTGGGTGGTTCAGAGGCGGGATAGAAAATTTCAGAAAAACGCCTGATGTAATTTTTGGATGACCTTTACATTTCAACTTCAGTTTGTCGAAAATTCCCGGACTCTTTCATGTTTTTCCTGACATTCCCTGACTTTTCCTGACCATTTTTGAATTTCCTGACCTATATAAACTATTTCAATAAAGAAGCATAATAATTGCAAGCATTCAACTGATCTTACTCTAAAAGGTTTCTTATTTATAATACAAAAAAAATGTATATAATAAATAAATGTAGTTAATGAAGAAAGCGTCATTGAACTTTTTGCTCTTATTCTTCCTATAATATATGCAGAAATTTTTTTTTAAATACAGTTAAAGTCGACAAACTTATCTTGGATATTTAATTTTTGTTTTTACAAACGTAAAAATGGAAAATTTTGAATTCAAAAAATAAAATATTTGTTTTTTTTCTGCCAAGAAGGAAAGAACACACGTGGGTGTCAACTTCCGGTCTGAAGTTCCGGAAGATGTTATATCGAGAAGTCGCATAATTTCGTGTGTCACCTTTCACCCATTGTTAATTATTCTAATGACAGATCTATTGTCTCGAAATTATCTTTGTCTGCTCTGCAAGTCAAGTAATACTCATTATCTTTGATGAAACCTGTTTTTATAGATTTAAGAAATAAAGTGCTCAAGTAAATTTTTTTAATTAAAAAAAATTGTATTTCATTAATTTTTTTTCTTTCAATATATATTCTCTAAGCTTTACTTAAAATGCTAAAATACTAGTGAAATAAAAAAGTGCAAATCCGCTTTCAAAAATTTGATAAGGTATCACTGACATTTTATTTAACTATTCGAATAACTTTCTTCTTTCCAAGGAAACATAATCCCTTTTCTACTTTATTTTCTAGAAAGGTGAAATACTTTATAGTTCCCAGGAACATTAAATTAATTTTTTCTTTCACTCTACATCAGCTTTAAAACCACAAGAAAAACTATTATTACTGAGACTCGGTCTTCACAAATGAGCGCGACTGCGCATATTAAATAGAGCCTATTTCAAATCCGTCAGCCGCTACTAATTCTGAAGCGGCAGCCGTAAAATCAATCCGAGAACTATTCTGTAAATCTCTCCGATTGGCGTGACACTCTCGCATTAAGAGAGGATTATTATTTTTTTTCCACACTTTTTTTCCAGGTCACGAGGTAACAAAAGATGGCAATCGGAAGAGATGTGAGGAATCGTTTTTTCTTCTTTTTATTGCACCCTCTGTACTACATTCTTCTTTGACCTATACAGGTTTTATTCTCTTACAGTAATGAATAATTAAAAATTTTATAATTGCTACAGAAAATGTGTCCTGTGTATGACAATTCGATATAAAATTCATTTCGGAAGCTTACAATAGACTTTTTCATTACAATCGAAATAATTAGGGGAAGTCATAAAAAAACTACGTCACGCTTTTTTGAAAACTTTTTCCGCCCTTTTTTACCTAATGAGATAAATATTCATCGAAAGAGTTTTAAGCTATAAAGTCGAATGTTTTAGAAAAAAGTTGACTTTTAATCCCGAAAAGATGAATTTTTAACCAAATGTTCAAACATAGAAGATTAAATTTCAACCACAAACAGTTGCATTTTTAAACAAATAGTTGGATCTTCAAGCCAAACATGCGAATTTTTCATAATAGAGTTGAATTTCCAGACAAGAACTTTTCTATCAACAAAAAATTTTTGATTTCAGAGGGACGAACATTTCTATCCAGAAATACGAATTTTCAACAAAATTGTTAAATTTTCGAAAAAGATGACTTCATAATCGAATGATTTTTTCAATTAAACAATTGAATTAAAAAAATATATGAACCAGAAAATTGCATTTATAATCAAAATGTAAAATTGTCAACCTATAAAATTGAATTTTTCATAAATTTGTCGAAATCTTCAATGAAAAGATTTTTAAAAAAATTATATATATACTAAAAAAACAAAAATATTTGCATTTTGAAGCAACTAGTTCAATTTTCAATCCAAAAGAACGAATGTTTAACAAAACAATTAATTTTTTTCACCAAAAAAGATTACCTTAACAAAATAGTTGGATTTTTCACAAAATAGTTAAATTTTCAGAAAACTAGATGAGTTTTCAACTGAGATGATGAATTTAAACACAAAAAAATAATTTTCAACGACAAGTTCAACTTTCAACCAAGTAGCAAAATTTTCAACAAAAAAAGATTCAGATTCAATATAATATTTGATATTTCAATCAAAAGAAGACTTTAATTTAAATCAAAAACAGTCAAATTTAACTAACAAATATGAATTCTGAACGAAAAACTCAACCGAAATAGATTAATCTTTAACCAAAAAGTTACACTTTGAATCAAAAAGGATTAAATTTTTACCAAAAGAGATGAATTTTCAACCAAGATGGATTTTTCGCCAAAATAATGTAATTTTCAACCCAAAAAGTAGAAATTTCAACAAAACAATTGAATTTTTAAGCTAAAAAGACAAAGTTCCTACAAATAGTTAAATTTTCAACCTGAAAATTTTAATTTTCAACAAAAAAGGTAATTTTCAACCAAATAGTTGAATTTTAAACTAAAAACGATCAATTTTTAACCAAAAATGGAATAGTTGAACTTGCAGTTCAAAAAATTTATTTCCAAACATAAAAAATGAATTTTCAACAAAATAATTAAATCTTTAACCAAAAAGATTATTCTTCAACTGATAAAATTAATTTTTAACAAAGTAGTTTAACTTCCAACCGAGTAGTTCAATTTTCAGTCAAAAATGAACAATTTTTAATCAGAAATGGAAATGTTAAAATTTTAGTTCAAAAAATGTTCAACAACAAAAAATTAATTTTTAAAAAGATAATTCCATCTTAAACCAATGAAATTAATTTTTAGCAAAGTAGTTTAACTTTCAACTAAGAATTTTAATTTGCAATGCAAAAGATTAAATTTAAATGAAAAATTTACTAGTTGTATTAAAAAGAACTATTAATTTTTAGCCAAAAATGTATTAGTTAAATTTGCAGTTGAGAAGATTAATTTGAAACTAATTAATAAAAACGAACTTTCAGCAAAAAAAGGAAGTTTCTTGAAAACAGGGGGAAAAAGAGGAATTCTTTTAAAAAGGGGCAAAGTGAGGAGTAGGAGAAAGAGTATGAATTCTCTGAGAAAAAAGTTTCATCCAGAACAAATTTTTTTGAATTGCAGTTTATTTTATTTAAACAAATTTTGAGTTTAATTAAACGAACTTCGTTTGAATTAATACAAATTTCATTTGATTCGAACAAAATTTATTGTCATTGAACAATAACTATGTTTAAAGTAAACAAACATTCGTTTAACCCTATATAAAATAAATCATATGTTTGAGTTCAACAAAGAATTTGTTTGATTCGAAGAAATTTCGTATAAATCGAATAAAATTAGTTTACATCGAACAAACTTTGTTTAATTCTACTACAAGTTTTGTTTAAATCAAACAAAGTGTATTCTAACCAATTTTTTGTTCAATCAAACATTTTTCTCAGTGTATACTGAAGTTATTTGCTTTTCTTGTACAATAAAATCACTCATTTTAATTTTTTCAAACATTTCAAAAAATTTTTAATGTTATTGAGGCTTATATTTTCCATATTTTTTAAATATTTATTATATTCCCCCCTCCCCTGGCAGTGTGACGTAATTTTTGAAGGACCCCTTATCGTAATGATAAGCGAGCATTATATCCGTATAATTCACCGAAAAGTGGGGCCCGACGAAGCCTTGTGATCAGATCCTCTTGATTTATTGCCATTATTATATCGACTACTCTCGTCCTTCTCTTAATCTCGTTAAAATTATTCATGACCCTCAGCGCCTGCAGTAGAATCCAGAGGGAAATAACTACTCGTTTATTCGCTACTTGGTTTCTCGAAGAATACTTTTTGTTTTTAAAGTGTACCCTTTTCCGTGTAATGTGAGACGTCTTACAGTATAAAAAAAGAAAAAGACTTGATTTACCGTCAGTGAGTACGACTCCATAAACTTTCGACCGCTAATCCAGTTTCCTACCCGCAGCAAATAAAGTGGTATAGCAGACGTTTTTCTCATTCTTGGATGTATATCTTTAGACAAGTACCTAATAGATTCAATAACTGTATTTTGAAAATGTGTAACTGGGGTTTATTATTAGAAAAATGCTTTTTTCGTTTCTAACTGCCAGGGAAAAATCGTGTTCTGATTTATAGGTAACACTGGATGTAACTCATTTTCACAACTGAAAATTAAAATTTTCCAGTATATTTCCTATTGATGCCATTTTCTAAATCTGAATCAGTGAAAAGTAATTGATTGTCAGTCAGATCTGACTGATTGAAGAAGCAAGAAGTCAGTCACTGATTATCAGTAAGAAACTACTGATTCAATCAATCAAATAAAAGCAACTGATCCTCATCCTAAATTGAATCGAATTTCTTGCCCCTTAAAGGATTTGTAGACATCGCATTCAATAAAATTGTATAAAAATATTAAGGAAGGCGTTCAAGTGAAGCCCATAATGTAGTATATATAATAGATCAAATGCTAAAATTGGACTTGTGCGACATTCCAGTTGAATGTAGTGTCCGTCAGCTTAAATCAAGAACCTGTTTTTTTCCGCTACCGCAATCGTACATTTTTTTTCCTTTCGGATGGCGTCCATATGATCGTCGATGTTTGTTTCCAACTGAAACATTGATATATAGTTTAGAAATTTCTTTACAGTCTGTTGACATTTAAAAGAGCTACTGGATTTAAGCAGTTACCGCTATTTCCTTTCGTCTGAAAATAGGTATGTTAAATGTATAGATAAAGAAAGTTTACTGAAGAACTGTTTATGAATAACTAAGAGTGATAAAAACCTTTTATCCCTTTTTTGAATTCCTTTTTACTTTCTGCTGGTCTTTTGCGAATCATGAAATTCGTATTTGGTAATAAAGAAGACAGAATGATCAGTTCTCTAAAATGTTCGGCAATTTCAAAACGAGTGAATGATTAGTTAGAAGAAGAGCAATTATTATATTTGCTTTAATTTTCTATTCTATTTATTAAATAATTTTTGCATTAAGTTACAATTTCACAATTATGTTACAAAAATCTGCGATGCCGATCTTGTATATCACTAATTGTGGGATTGCTATTTTATTCCTTTTTCGCCTGTTTCGAAAAGTATTATCTAATGCAGTAGAGATATTCTCTTCTTCTTTAGCATCAGGCAAAGTATAACCCACGTAATATATCTGAAATAATAATTTCGAAGTTAATAATTTATAAATGTTTCAAATAAAACTTTCTTATCTTTATTTCTATTCCTACTGCAAAACTACGATGTAAAAATACAAGTATATACTTACAAAACCTGATTACAACTTGTTATTACCGCCAAACGGGGCAACTATGGACATGTGGGGTAAATTCGGACACTCCTAAATTGATAGTTTAAATTACTTAAGGGAGGTTGAAGCTATCAATTTAGGAGCTTAACCTGCAGATTGACTGATGTCGGGGTACTTTCTCATCGGGCATATTAAAAAGTACTATTTACAATTCGGTATCAATATTAAATCGATGTTCTAATAATATAAATATAGAATTGAATGTCTTTTAATTCATAAACATTAGAAAAAACTTACCACACGGAGAAAAATGGAAGGTCAGTTGGGCCACCTAGATGTGCAGACAGACTATATTGCAGGGTCAACTATAGGACAGCCCTTGAAGATGGCT
>JAABKJ010009388.1:0-11216 GCA_011634705.1 Andricus grossulariae
ATTAAAATTTCAGAGTTAGATATTTTTGTTAAATTTTTGTAAACTTGTAATTTTTCTTCTATGCAATCAGAAAGTAAATCTAACGGAATGTTATCAAACGTAAAAGTTACATCTAAAGATAATAATGAGTGGGTACTAGCTACATGTACATTTTTAATTTTTTCTTTAAAATCCCAACTGCCTTTGACAAAGGAGTGAGTCGTACCAGAAACAGGTTCAAGAGTATTAGATAGAAATTTTTCTAAGTTATAAGTAGGTGATGCAACAGAAGATACTATCAATCTCAATTTTAGGTCAGGTTTGTGAACTTTAGATAGAGCGTAAGCCTTGGCCACAAGATTCCCATGATTTTTTAAACGATAAGATAAATTCTCATTTATATACATTTTGTTTGCCCATCTTGATATAATATCGTTGCATTTATCTTCAATGTTGGACATAAACTGGTGTTAGCTTTTTTGTATAATATGTTATTTTGTAGAAGATTTTCCACTGTATTATTGTAATCATCCATATTAGCTGCTACTGGAATATTTCCTTTATCTGCTTTAAAAAAATTAAATCTTTGTGATAATTTCGAAATTTTTTTAATGTATCAGAAACTTTATTCGAAATATTAAATTTATTGATTTTAGTATGGTTTGAAATTAACTCTGAGATCACTTTTCTAAAATTTGATTTTTTTGTTTTCATCTTCAACATTTTTAGTACATTCTTCGATATTTGCAATTATATTTTTCGATAGATTCTTTTCCCTATTAAATAAACATTGAAATCGATCGAAGAAAGGATCTTTAACATCATTTCCTTGAAATCAATGAATTCCTTGAATTTCATGAATTTCTTGTATTCCATGAATTCCTTGAATTCCATGCATTTCGCGAATACTATGATTTCCTTGAAATCAATCGATTCCTTGAATTCCACGAATTCCCTGAATTCTATGAGATCTTCGAATTCCTTGAATTCCATGAATCCCACGAATACAATGAAATCCTTGAATTATATGAATTCCTTGAATTCCATGTATTCCTTGAATTGCATGAATTTCTCGAATTCTGTGAATTCCGAAGATTCCATGATGTCCTAGGATCCCATGAATATCGCGAACACCATAAATTCGATGAATTTCTTAAATTCTATGAATTACTTTGAATTCATGAATAAGATGAATACCATGAATTCCTTGAATTCGATAAAGTACTTTAAATCCATGAATTCCTCGAAATTCATGAATTCCATGAAATCAATGAATTCCTTTCATTTCTAGACTTGCTTGAATTCCTTGAATGGCCTGAAATCCAGGAATTCCTTGAATTCCATGAATTCCATGAATTCCATGAATTCCACGAATTCCTTGACTTCTACGATTTTCTTGAATTCCGTGAATTTCTCAGATTCCTTGAATTACATGAGCTACATGATTTCCTTGGATTCCATGAATTCCTTGAATTACATGAAATCCTTCGATTCCATGAATTCCTTGAATTTATTGAATTACATGAGATCATTCGATTCCATGAATTCCTTGAAATCCATGAATTCCTGAAATTCCGTGAATGTCCTGAATTACATAAATTCCTTGAATTAAGTGAATACCTTGAATTTCGCGAATTCCCTGATTTCCACGAATTCCTTCAATTTCGCGAATTGCATGCATTTCGTGAATTCTGCGGATAACATTATTTCCATAAATTCTATGAATTTCACTAATTCCACGAATTTCTCGAGTTCCAAGAGGTCCTTGAATTGCACAAATTCCTTGAATTCTATGAATTCCTTCAACTCTATGAATTCTTTGAATTCTATAAATTCCTTGCATTGCAGCAATTCTTTGCCTTGCAACAATTCCTTGAATTTCACGAATTCAGTGAATTTCACGAATTCAGTGAATTTCACGAATTCAGTGAATTTCATGAATTCTTCAAATTCCACGAATTCCTTGAATTACATGAATTGCTTGAATTCCTTGAATCTCCTGGACTCCATGAATTTCACGAATTTCATCAATTCCTTGAGTTCCATCAATTACTTGAAATCCATAAATCCCTCGAATATAATGAATTCCTTGAATTCCACAAAATCCTCAAATTTCATCAACTCTTTAAATCTCTTGAATTGCTTGAAATCCGTGAATTCCATGAATTCCGCGGATAACATTATTTCCATGAATTCTATGAATTTCACGAATTGCACAAATTTCTTGAGTTCCATGAGGTCCTTGAATTGCACGAATTCCTTGAATTCTATGAGTTGCTTGAATTCCATGAATTACTTGAATTCCATAAGTTCCTTGAATTTCATGAATTCCTTGAATTCTGTGCATTCCTTGAATTTCATAAATACCTTGAATTCCATGAATTCCTGGAATTCCATAACTCATTGCATTCCATGAAACACGTGGATTCCATGAATAACAGAAATTCCATGAATTCCGTGAGTACCGCCCATTCCGTGAAATTCGTGAATTACGTGAATTCCACGGATTCCATGAATTTCTTGAATTCCGTGAATTTCTTCAATTCCGTGAATTCCTTTCATTTCATGAATTCCTTGAATTCCGTGAATTCCTTGAATCCCCGTGACTTCCTCGAATTGCTTGAATTCTGCGATTCCCTTGATTTACATGAACTCCCTGAATTCCCCGAATTCCTCGACATCCACGAATACCTTCATGAAATTCAAGCAATTCATGGAATTCAAGGACATCGTGCAGTTTAAGGAATTCGTGGAATTCACTGAATTCATGAAATTCAAGGAGTTGATGCAATGCACGGAATTAATGCAATTCAAGGAATTCATAAAAGTCAAGGAATTCATAGAATTAAAAGAATTCATGGAATTCAAGGAATTCACGGAATTCAAGGAATTCATGGAAATTAAGTAATTCATAGAATACAAGGATTACATACAATTCATGCAATTACCGAAATTCCAGGAATTTATGAAATACAAGAAATTCATCGACTTGAAGGTATTCGTGGATGTCGAGGAATTCGGGGAATTCAGGGAGTTCATGTAAATCAAGGAAATCGCAGAATTCAAGAAATTCATGGAATTCAAGGAATTTTTGGAATTCAAGGAATTTATGGAATTCAATTAATTCATGGAGTTCAATGAATTCATGGAATTCAAGGAATTCACGGATATCAACGTATTCATGGAATTCAAGGTACTCATTGAATTCAAGGAACTCATAGAATTCAAGGAATTCGTGCAATTCAAGGATCTCATGGAACTAAAGATATTTGTGGAATACGTGAAATTCATAGAATTCATGGAAATAATGTTATCCGCGGAATTCATGGAATTCACGGAATTCAAGCAATTCAAGAGGTTTAAGGATTTCATGAAATTTATGGATTTCGTGGCATTCAAGGAATTCATTATATGCGAGGGATTCATGGAATTCAAGTAATTCATGAAACTCAAGGAATTCATGAAATTTAAGTAATTCATGGAAGTCAAGGAATTCATGAAATTCGTGAAATTCATGCATTTTAAGGAATTCATGGAATTGAATGATCTCATGTAATTCAATGAATTCAAGGAATCCATGGAATTGAAGGATTTCATATAATTCAAGGAATTCATGGAATTCAAGGAATTCACGGAATTCAAGAAAATCACGGAATTTATGGAATTAAAGGAATCCAAGAAACTCACGGAATTCAAGGAATTCTTGGAATGCATAGAAATCAAGGAATTCATGAAATTCAAGTAATTCATGCAACTCAAGGAATTCATGGAATTCGTGCAATTCATGGCATTCAAGGAATTCATAGAGTTCAGGAGATTCGAGGAATTCAAGTAATTCGAGGAATTCATGAAATTCAAGTAATTCATGCAATTCAAGCAATTCAAGCAATGCATATAATTCAATAAATTCATGGAATTAATGGAATTTGAGGAATACATAGTACGCGAGGAATTCATGGAATTCAAAGAATTTATGTAAGCAAGGAATTCATGACCTTAGTGAATTCCATGAATACAGTGAATTCCTTGAATTCCACGAATTCAGTGAATTCCATGTATTCAGTGAATTCCGCGAATTCAGTGAATTCAAGGAATGAATGAAATTCATGGAATTCAGAGAATTCAAGGAATTAATGGAATTCAAGGAATACATAATAGATTTAATACTTTTACGATGATTAGTTATTATAAATTTAAATATAAATCTTCTTCGGGTTGCAATCGTGTGCCAAATTACGAAACTTGCCGACGTTTCGTGAGCATTGCAGTTCACTTCTTCAGGGTTGACCTGAAACTGATGTTTCAGGTTACGTTGTTCTTATATAGATTCCCTACGATGCCTATGATTGGCCAGAGCGCTCCATGGTAGGAATTGCTCGAACTTGATTGGTCAATCAAGTCTTTTTAAAAAAAAGAAAAACCCGGGAGGACGGAAAGCCACATCGGATTGGTATTATATCCATTGCCCCTTTTGATGTTATTCGCGTGTTCTAAGATTTCGATTGCTTCTCTATGTTTTCTTGGAAAAATATTGTTCGTTTTTGCGATGACGGTTGTTTTGTCAAATAAAATGCTATGTCCGGTTTCAATATGATGCTCAGCTACTGCTGATAGCGTGAAATGTTTTAGCCTGACGTTACACTCATGTTCCTTTACACGTTGGTTCACCGCCCTCCCGGTTTCTCCGATATAGATTTTGCCACAAGAACAAGGGATTTTATATACTCCCGGATCACTGAGAGGTGCCTTTTTATTTTTAGGGTTGTTTAGAAGTTATCCTATTTTCGCATGTGGTTTAAATATGGGTTGAATGTTGTATTTGTTGAGAATTCTTTTTATTTGTTCTGTGATACCTTGAATGTAGCGTAGGATGGTGGTCGTTTGTCTCTCTCTCTTTCTCTTACATGCCTCCTCCCACCATCACTCATCTCAAAAGCATTCGGTCATCAATTACTTTGTATACAAAGCTGTCTCCATAAAAGATAAAGATAACTTACAAATGGAATTACAAATTTTTAAACAAATCCTAATACAAAACGATTACATTCAAAAAAACAAGTCAACACAACCCACTAAAGAAGGAGAGATACAAGCAACCACCATCCTACCCTACATTCAAGGTATCACAGAACAGATAGAAAGAATTCTTAACAAACCCAACATCCAAACCATAGTTAAACCACCTGCGAAAATTGGACAACTTCTAAACAACCCTAAAGATAAAAAGGCACCTCTCAGTCATTCGGGGGTATATAAAATCCCTTGTTCTTCTGGCAAAGTCTATATTGGAGAAACCAAGAGGGCGGTGAGCCAACGTTTAAAGGAACATGAGAGTGAAGTCAGGCTAAAACATTTCACACAATCAGCAATAGCTGAGCATTATATTGAAACAGGACATAGCATTTTATTTGACAAAACAACCGTCATTGCAAAAACGTACAATATTTTTCCAAGAAAACATAGAGAAGCAATCGAAATCTTAAAACACCCTCATAACATTAATAGGGACAATGGATATAATACCAATCCGATTTGGCTTTCCGTCCTCCCTGGTTTAAAAAAAAAAAACATGATTGGCCTATCAAGTTCGAGCAGTCCCTACAATGGAGCGCTCTGGCCAATCACAGGCATTGTTGAGAATATATGTAAGAACAACATAACCTGAAATTTTAGTTTCAGGTCAGCCCTGAAGAAGTGAACTGCAATGTTCACCAAACGTCGGCAAGATTCGTAGGTTGCACACGATTGAAACCCGAAAAAGCCTTAAATTTTAAATTATCATAATTAACATTTTTTAGGACCCAATACGCTACTTTTTCGCATTGTAACGATTTTGAATACCTAAAGTATTTATTTTCAACCCACCCTAATCTATATATTTTATTATACCTGTTGCCATATATCGCAGAGTTACGGACAAACGCTCGTCTGCAGGAATACTTTTTCTCATATTAGTATCTTGCTTTTGTATATACGGTTTCACACTATCCAACAAAAATTGGAAAGAGTCCACATCCATTCTCAAACACCTGCGAATGAATTAGGACTGGAATAAACATTATGTGCTTTTTAAGAAGTATCACGAAATCCACAATTTTCGAATGTATCGATACAATAAAATAAAAAAATGCTCATATTGTCCATTTTTATTAAGTGCTCAATGTAAATCATTTCATATTTTGCGAGTAAATACATATGTTTACCTCCTGAATTTCATTGGATCTTCCAATGACAACTCCAGGAATACGTTATGGTGAATTTCATACTGTTCCCGACGCAATAAGTTACGTTTCATCCACTCATTACGTTTTCCTCTTTTTCTTTTACTCTCTTCTGTGATAATAATGAATCTCATAATGAAACGGACCGTCAATTGTAACCGTAATCAGACCCGGGAACCGCTCGTGTGAAAACGGATTTATACATTCGCGCCAGGTGGATCCTGTGGACCTTCTCCTCGATTGCCTGCGGATCCACCAAGATCTCCAGTCCAGGGTACCGATTGGCCCCTCCGACCAGCACTAGATCGGTGAGCCAGAGGCGGCTACAGTTAGGTCACGTCGCCTTCGTGAACCCTCTCCGCCCGCAACCGTAGCACAGTACCACGCCCGAACGGAGATCGGGACACTGCTGACGCTTGTATCCCGGCTCTCCACAGACGAAACACCGCCAAGGTATCGAGCCAGAGTAGGGTATCGGTTGCGGCGCGCCCTCTCTGAGCCCTCTTAACCTCATCAAACTGGCGCCGCGCTACAAAGGGACGAGCGACTAGTGGGATGCAACTTAAGTAACTCGCGAGCGAGCCAGGGGGAGTCGCCCCCGCAAATCCACCCGACGATCAAGCGCCATGAGCTGCGTGTTCCGGGAGGTTGCCGTGGACTCCCTCCACCGGTAGTTCGTCCACGGATGGAACGGGCCCCTCTTCCAATGCTTAGGACTCCTTGTTTTGCGCCGCAGAAAGCTTACACGGGGTGTCAGGGGAAGCCGCCCCGCTGGTTCACAGGATCGGCTCCACCCCAGAAGGAAGGGACGCTGCGCCATCCGGGGGCGGCTCCGACATTCCTCCCTCTTGCGCCTTGAGGCGAATTCTAGGTAATTCTAGATTATATTCTGTGTCAAGCTAGTCCGGCGTGATGAAAGGTTTCAAGTTTCTGATATGTTCCTCACCGATAAATTGGCCCTTTTTATCTACGAGAGTGTAAACTACTGGAGATATTCGGCGCTTGATGTCAAAAGGGCTCTCGAAATCCTGAAACAACTTGCTCGCGACGTTATCAACCTTTTTCGATATATTTCGGTTGGGCCTAAGGACTAGATCATCCACTCTAAAGTTTCTATCGCGTTTCTTAGCGTTACAATATTTAGCTTGGGTCTCGTGGGCTTTATCCAGATTCCGGTAAATTAGTTCTCCGAAGTGGTCTAATCTAATTACTGTCTCGGCCTATTCTTTGAGTAAGGGCTCCTGATGTTGTGTGCCCGATTCCAATTCTCTACGCTCTCACGTTGTGGCATCATTCGCTGCTCGAATAGGGAGATACTCGACCCACTTAGTGAAGAATTTCTGAAATGCCAAGACGTATTTGTAACCCGCCTTACTTTTCGAAAAAGGCCCCATGACATCACTCGCTACCACGGTTCACGGCTGTTTCACAACAAGTTGGCCCATCATGCCAGCCGGGCGCGCCTGCTAGCTACCGGCATCTCATCACCTTGGGTCATCGTTGACAGCGCGTCCGGGACATGGTGCAACACCTTTACGGTGCGTGATGTCGGACCCGTAACCCTGGAGTTCCAAGCCCGATCTCGAAAGTCTTCCCGTCGGGTTACGCAGGTTTTTCAGCCAGCGAAGGCTGCTATGATCATTGTTGACTAAGAAATGGAACCCTTCCAAATACTTACGAAATTTTTGAATTCCCCAGATTACCGCGAGCATGTTGCCAATAGCCCCTTGTTGTTCCTCCTCCTAATGCCACTTAATGCTAGTTCGGAAAAGTCGGGTTAATGTTTCGGCTAATGACGCGAATTCCGGAATAGACCGCCTGTACCAAGAAGCTATGCCCATGAATCTACGCAGTTGCTTCACCGTATTAGGGGCGGGATACGAGTCTATAGGAGCAACCGCATTGGAGTCTAGTTTGAGACCGTCCTTGTTGACGACAAATACAAGATATTTCACCTTCAAAGCAACAAAACTCACTCTTATCCGGATTTATCTTCAAGCCCGCTTCCGTTACTTAGTCGAGGACTTTGCGTAACCAATGCAGGTGTTCTTAGAAAGTTTCCGTTACGATAATTATATCGTCCAGATAACTGAAGACATTGGGTTTCATTTCTGAGGTTATCACCCTATAATGAGTGTCTGGAATGTGAGAGTGACCCCAGTGAACCCAAGGGCATCCTTTTAAACTCAAATAGACCCCTTCTCGGTGTTTTAAACGCTGTATTTGCCTAACTGGCCTTGTATAACGGGATCTGGTTGAACGCGGCACTCAAATCTAATTTCGTAATACACCTCGCAGCTTTGAATTGTCGCAAAATGTCCGCCATATATGGAAGAGGATACGCATCTTTCTTGTAAATAGCGTTCAGTTTCCGAAAAACTAAGCATAAACGATATTTGCTTCCAGGCTTACGCACCATCACGATGGGTGCGGATGATTCGCTATACGATTCCGCTGTGATACACTCCGCCAACCACCTATCAACCTCTTCGTACATGATTGCCTGTACTTTAGGGTACACTATCCTATACCTTTCCTTGATTGGGCTATGCTCCTGCACATCAATGGAGTGGGTGATACGGTTGGTCGCCCCTAATGGGCCATGCGATTTTGGAGGAAACTTTATTTTCAAAAATGACTTCAAAGGTTCCTCTTCCAGCTCAAGTAGAGCTGCTATACCGCTACAATTTTCCTCTTTCACTAACCGCTGTTTTAAAAGATAGTGTTTCCCTTCAGAATCTGGTATAAAACCCTTACGCGACCGTGAGAGGAATGCCATATCAACCTTCATCTGACGATCCAGAGCTAATATCAATTCTGTGTCCAGGTTATTTCCGATTATAACCTCACACGCCCGCGTATCTCCATCAATCGTTATTGGTAGATTGACTTTGCTGATAATAGTGTCTGCAGAACCATTAGCCATGATTAGACGAGATTTCCTATCACAATCAAGCTGTCTCCCAGAAATCCTAGCTGTCCTATCCCAAGCTGATTATCTTAAAAATACGCAGGAAGATCTGTCTATATGTTTGTCTAATGAGACGGGATCGATAGAAGCCCTAACATGAACCCTATTGGCCATTTCTCTCGATTCCACAATACCACTGATTAGATCTATCTGTGACAAACACTTGTATGTACCTGAGCTATGGTCGCTGTGTTTTTGATTTTTGAGTCTTCTAATCCCGAATTTGATAGGTTCGTCCCGATATCAGGTATTACATCAACTCCTCTATAACCTTCCATGTCTACTATCGCTTATACCGACACTATTTTATCGGGGCTCGAGTCTGCCGACATTAAGTTTAAATCTGTTTTTGCGGTCTCGAGTGGCGGAGAGGCAGTACAGACCGAGCTCACTGTTTCTTCGCTTCGTTTCCCGAGCATTTAGGGCAAGTCTTAACCGTAAAGCCCTCGGTTTCGCATACGTGGCAAACTAATATTCTGGGTGAGACACATCCTTTTTGAAAGCGGCCTCGTTGTTTGCAGTTAAAAAAAATACTTCGTTAGGGTTCCTGTCGGTCAACTGTCGGAACTTTGTCCTCAAGAAAATTTATCAGCCTTTGCACATTAGTTAGATAGTCGTCGATGGACTCATCTTTACCCTGAGTTCTTGCCTGTATGTATTCTTTGACCCTTCTTTCAAAGTCAACGTCACCGAAGTGTGACCTAAAATCTTTTCGGAACTTGCGCCAACTGTAAAATTTCTTTCTCGTAGTTTTTCAACCATTTAGACGGTATTTCCTCTAGCAGAGCCGGCATAGCTAGCACTAAATCCTCATCTGATACCTTAGTGAGTTTCATGCGGTCATCGATTTTGGTTAGAAAGCCGTCGGTGCTCAGGTCGTTTCTACCGTTAAAATTAAGGCTCCAACCCAGAACAAATTTTCCTAGATCCCTATTCCCGAACCGATTCTTCTTAGGCGATTTATTACTGTGAACCGTATCTCTGTCCGAAGAATAATCACGGGTATGAGTCTCTTCGTAGCCTATATTGCTTTTACGCGAGGAATGAAGTTAATTAATTATTATGATTAATATGATCTGTTCACCTGAAAATGAAATCAGTTTTTAGGGAGAAGTGTTTTGCTAACCAAATAAAATAAATTCCGATATCACCATATTATTTTCCAAAGACAGTTCAAATTTATTGGGCACACTAAATTTTTCGAGAGCTATTTTTGAATACATTCTTGTGTCGTCGAATGCCGATATTTAAACATTTTTACAATGCTTCAAAAATCCCGTTAAAAACTAATTCTGCTTATCGAAACCCTACTCGAGGTTCAGGCGCCATTACAAAATAAAATTCAACAGCTGCGAGGCTAGAAGTTCCGTTAATACTTAAACTTCGGATGTCAAAATGAATTATCGCAGTTTCGAATGTATAACAAAATTCGATAAAATAAAGATATTCCGTTGAAATTTACAAGTACGAGCCATCAAAATAATCATCATATGAAACCCCTAGCCCAACCGGGCTAAATCAATTGATTTCACGCGCCGACGCCATCTTGGGAAAAGCCAATTGCCACGTGACTAAAATTCAGTTATAACCTAAACTGCGAAAAATCTAACAAACGAATTTATTTAAAAGATAAGAATCATTCACAAAAGAGCCCCAAAATCTTTCCATGAGTAAATGAATTCGTGATCGGCTCCCCAAAATTTTAATTTACAAAACCACTCTAGTAGCAGCGTCTGGTGAATAAAGAAACCACATTCTGGTATTTAGTTTAAACACTAGTCATTAATGTAGAAATTAAGTAATGAAATTGAAAATCTAGCAATCGGAAATCTGAACGATTCACAAGTATGTTTAATAGTTTTTTAATAGCTTATACGACAAGTAGTCCAGTCATCTGGTCGAAAAATTGGTGCAAATCCGGTAATTTTTAAAGGAGTCATTTTTTTCTCTTAAATTCTTCATTTGGAAGTGCATAATAAGGGGTAGGTTTTGTGAACAGAATTTTGTCCCGGAACACGGACATTTTTTTGGTAAAAGGTGCAAAA
>JAABKJ010009389.1:0-11216 GCA_011634705.1 Andricus grossulariae
GTGTGTGTGTGTGTGTGTGTGTGTGTGTGTGTGTGTGTGTGTGTGTGTGTGCATATGCAATATGAAGGTGCTTCATATTTGTGGATCATCCTTCAATAGTCGATAAGTCGTTGGAGAATATATTCAAGGAATACTCTTATGGTAATGATAAATTATAGTATGTGACTATTTTATATAATTGACTATTAATAAGTGGTTATTATTATAAATAAGTGAATATAATGATAACAGGTGGTGATACTTCAGTAGTAGATAAGTGTTATTCAGAGAATATATTCAAATACTAATCTTATCGTAATATTAAATTATATGATAAATTAAATTCTAAATTATATCATTGATATTGGTAAGTGATTATCATTATAAATAAGTGAGTATTATGTATTTGTAACGGGCACAGTTTGTGACACCTGTATAATGAATATAAACTGACAACTACTATAAGAAGCGGATGAAAAAAGTTATTAGAACTACTAGAAAAATTGAAATATCTACACATGAAAGGTTATAAAAAAATCAATTGTGTTTAGAAGCACAGTAAAAAATTGGTTTATTAGAAAAAAAAATTGTAAGAGACGAACCAGTATGTATAAACCAAATGTTTGGATTTATTTTCCTCCAGGCTATAAGAAAATACTGTTCAAATTTCGTGTTGATACATGATGTTTTTGCTGTAAAAAAATATTAAACTCTTTTAGATCCATTAGAAATAAATGTACTTCGTGAAAAAATGTTACTGCATGAAGAAGTGATTGTATTTACTGGACTATTAGGTGACTTGGAAGCTATATTGTTGATTAGCCATTACAATCATTTGGAAAGAAAGCACCGAATGAATTATCTAGAACTTTGTCTTAAAATGAACACTGGCCGCTTACTTCTTTTTAAAATTTAAAGATATAATAAATATGATATTGATGGATAAATTAAACACTGTACAAAAACCACTACAACGAAGCAGTTTATTTACACAATTGCAGGTTTTTCAATACAAAAAGGTAACATAATTCATTGTTCCGAAGGGACAATAAGCAGCTCGCAAAGTTTCTAAAAAACGTAATTAAACGAAACTGCCAACGGGCCGATGAATAAACAAATGCATGTTCTCATATAGAATTACGAACCGATAATAGTGCTTTTTCGCGACATTCTTACGTCCCTTTTCGTTCAAATGCGCTTACTATGTATTTTGGTTTTACGCTCGAAATTTTGGAATTCAAATCCAAGCTGTTTCCTTAACAATAAGATTAGATATCGCCTCGGAGCTATTTACTTCTTCCCTAAAATTAAAGGTATAATAAATATGATATAAGTGGAGAAAGTAAACACTACTGTAATAAAATTGAATTAATTAATTGTGTACATATAATTATATGTACAAGAAATTTGGGATCTCTGATAAAGACCTACTTTGAACAGTGTCAGGATACATACGCCTTCGGTTTCGCCAATATGTTGTCCTAGGAAAGGAAAAAAGAAAAAAAAATGAATTTGAAGTACAAAGTGTAAAGATATGAAACATATCTCGACCGAAACTTACGTATTGAAACTGCCTTCATGTTATGATCAAGTTTGTTCCTGGGAGATCTCTCAAGTATATATATATATGTACCCTATTTTGAGAGTCCTCTACGTAGGAATTGGCAAGGGCATATTCTCTCCACAACGCTTAGGCTAAGTACTATATACATTTCGAATGAGCTCTTTTCAGATTTATCAACTCCAACGCATTATGAGGTATGAAGTATCCTCCGGATAAGTGGACGAATTTTATCTATGACTGTAGAAAAATTGGTTAAATTACATACTTTGAGTTGGATGGAGAGAGCTCGAATCTGACCTAATTTGAATCCTAGATCTTATGCACATACATTTATCACCTGTTCCCCACGTTGATTAATGTGCTGGAATGATTCATATCGAGCAAGAGCAACTTCACGTTCTGAGTATCTTTCTTCAACAAAATCTGCAATGAAGCGGGTATAAATTCAAATACAATTTGGCAGGACTTTCGGTTCGGCGAGGATACAAAGTACACGAGGGTGATGTACCAGAGCGAGTTTTGGACAGTGTTTGAGAGAAAAATTGTGAGAGAAGGTGATAAAAAAGTTGTAAAAGGGTGAAGAAAGATGCTTGGGTCCAGTGGAAGTGAACGCGAGGAAGGAAGTGAAGCAGCAGAGATAAAAAGTGACAGGAAAAAAGTGGCATGTGCAAAAGTGAAGTTAAGGTTGGACAGGAAGGACGCAGGAAAAGGACAAAGTGACAGCGCTGCCTAGTGGTGGAGTAGCAACGGTGAAGAAAGGAGGTTGACTAGGGTAGTAGTGCGAGGATCAGCTGATCTGAGAGAAACAGAGAGTGAGAGAAGTGAGAAAGAAGGAGTGCTGGAGCACAACAACAGAGAAGAGAGAAATGGAAGACGAGAAGGAGCAGAAGCTGTATGGAGCCTTTAATGTAGTGAAGGAGCTGGAAAAGCAGCAGAGAAAATTCTTGGCATAACTCTGCAGAAAATAGTAGCGAAGTTCGAGCAAATCAGCGCGAGGTGTGAGGCAGAGAAGAGCAAGAAGGAGAAGAAAGAAGTGAGAGAAGTAGGATGCGAAACAGGAGAAGATGACAGAACGTGGAGAAACGAACCGAATAAGCTTACATAAGAAAATTTGTTGAAAGAAAGGGAAGAGAGAGCGGAAAGGAGAAGGAATTTAAAAGTGCTGGGAGTATGGAAGGAAGAAAATTAACTGACGAACGTGGTGCGAGTCTTGGCTGCACATACGAAAATCTTGGCGGAAGTTAAAAGGTCAAATCAAATAGATGGTGAAATGCAGCTCCAGTTGAGGACATGGGAGAACAAAAGGGACTTACCTCACTCCAAGCGAAAATTGAAAGGCTTGGGTCTCTGGATGGACGTGGACTTAACCGAAAGGGAAAAGGAAATCGAGGAGTGTATGGGAAGGGAGAAGAAAAGGATGGAAAAGGCGGTGGAGGAAATAGATTTGAAATTTATGAAGGCGAGAGTAGGGGTGACGATCTGACAGTGGATGGAGCAGGAAGGAGAGATGATAGTGACCGGCACAATTACAAAGAAGACAGAAGGAGAACAAGGTGGGAGGAAGATCAGCGCCGTGGAGCATGATAGAGAAGGAGAATAAGTGAGTGAGTGAAAAAGTGGAAAAAGAAAAAGCAATGATGGGGGACAGTGATAGTGAGAAGGAAAAAGTGTTGGGGCACCAAGTATAAAAAAAGGACGTGTTTAGAGATGCTAAGGAGAATGGAAGAGATAATTTTTTTCGAGAATATTTTTGGAAATATCATTGCCGTTCGTGAGTATGGGTATAGTTGTGTTGTAAGATAGTGCAAGATGAGTTTCTGGATAAGAAAAACTGTTAAATGGAAGATTGGCTCTTGGTGTGATAGTTGATGCTAGGTCACCACGTAGGTTATAGTTTGTTGTTTTATAATTTTGTTCTTAGTTACAATGCTGTCATTGGTTGTCTTAAAAAAGGAAGTGTGAGTAAAAGCAGAGAAAGGGAAAGTGAGGTTAGGGGCTAGTTCACCGCGACTGCGATAAGGACATGTGTCAATAGATATAATAAGGTTGAGTTTGGGTTTTAATAGCAGAAGTGTAAAGATAAGCAGCGATAAAGTGACAGTGTGGGGTAAAGGGCTGCTGAGGTTTCCATGGGGTAGGGCTTCCGTTTCCTCTTGATATAGCGAAGGATGGGAGTAGATACACAATTGGTTTGTTGCACGGATTATAATCAGTGTGTAAAAAATATAGTACCATTGTATGAAATTTTTGGATCAATTGAAAAATCTTTACAAGTAGATCCTCCGCTCGACCTTTTTCTTTGAATATTTTTTATAAAAACTATCGCATGATATAGAGAATTCGTTTCACTGTGGTTACCCAGAATTACAATATTTCCAAAGCCTTTAGATTCTGAAACCATTAGGAATTTAATTTTTGTTTTTAACCAAAAATAATTGTGATTTTTGTTTGCAACAAAAATTAATTGTAATTTTTGTTCTCAGCAAACATCAATTCATTCAGTGGCGTGAGGTAGCTACAACATGTTCTTATTCACTCATCTCATTTGTGGACGGTATCACCCAAGAACCTTACATATTATTCAGGAACAGCCACCTCACCTTCGTTGAATGACAATCTTCTATTCGTCCTTGATTTTTGTCTCTTCTGAGCATCATGTTTCTGTAAGGTTTTGTTCAACTGTTCACGTTCATGCTTCTTCTTTTCAATTCTCCATTGCACTTCTCGTGCTGATGGTGATGAGTCATTGGAAGATATTTCTAGGTCTTTGTTTGCTGATTTGTAATGCGATTTTCGTGTTGGTGAAGTGTTTCTTTTTTTTTTAGAAACCTCTTTCACTACGTCAGATTGTAGAGGCGAATCGTGGAGAATTGATTTTTTATTGATCGCGTCCAATTTCTTTTAAAGATTTGTTTTATTAGGACTTTGCTGAAATAATTGAATTGAAAAATGAAAAATTCACTACTTTCGATTGAGTACAATAAAATTTTAACATTCACAAATATGCGAACAAAAATTCGTGTGTTAGTATTTTCCTATATGTATATAACTTTTAAGTTTCAATAAAAAATCTGAAAAGTCGTCAAGAAAAGTAACAAAAATGATAAAGTACAGAAAACTTGACAAATACCTTTGGAAACTAAAAACAAAATTCTTTTACGAACAAAAAATTAATTTTCGAGTCCCCTACATCTAATGCAAATATTTCGTATATTTTAAGAAAATTACTCACGTGAATTATTTATAAGAATTTAGATACGAAAATTACACTCATAGTAAACCTTTTGGGCAGCCTTTTGCTGTTTCTTCTCCTCATTTTCGTCAAGAACACTGTCAGCATCACTGTCACTTTCATCGTGTCGACATTTTTTTAATCGGAATCGAGTTTCTGATTTCTGCTTTAACTGTTATTGTTATGTTCCTTGCTGTCGAGATTGTGAAGCAATACTTGCATAAATAATCCCTCAATTAAATCAGATATAAATGAAAAAGAAAAATTGAAGAAACACCAATCCTTCTCGTATAAGAAATTATTGAATTTGTTTTAATTCACGTTCAGTAGTAATTTTCGTCGCATTTTATCAATGAATTTATGAATAAATGTACATTAAAGTAACTCAAAAAAATCCATATCATCTTTTTATCATTCACAACAAAAACTTATTTCATTTAGTGAAAAAATCAACTTATGAACGATAAATTATTCAATTCTTGATAATAAAACTTTTTTTGAAGACAGTCCTAAATATTATATTGATATTCGATTCATGCACATAAGCTATAGATACCGCTCCTAATTTGAAAAATTTGAGTAATATTTTTATAAGAAATGATATATTTCGGAACAATTGAGTGAATTTAAATCTCATAGCATTTTGCAGTGGTTACACTAGTTCTTCATTAGTGCACGAATTTGTTTGAATCCCGAAAAAGTTTCGAATATCCCTGCACGTTTGGTGTAAAACAACACCACTTCCTAAATATGCTGGGAATTTTCGTTTTAGTGTAACTTTTTGAGGTTTTTTGACTCGCAAGTTTGATCGCGTCTGGGGCACGCAATTAAATCTCGCGATTCGCACTCGGTCTTTGTACTTCCCCTCATTTGTGCATATAGACCTTTTGAAATTAAAGGTCAAACCATCGGCAACTTTCATTTTGCGATGATGAATTTTCTTTTTGAACTCCCAGTGCTCCACGCCAATGGGGCTGAAAACCGGAGTTTATAATATTTTAATGTAAAAATGCTTTAGAACGAGTGCTTTTCCCATAATCACAATGCATACAAATCTGAAACTTGACTAAAAAATTTGTCATGGATTGATGAATGTTCACCTATAAAATGTGTATGTATCCCCTTCAGGTTTTTGATATTTATGAAAAATAAAATTTTTGACAGAGAATGTGAAGGAGATGGTTTGTTCAAAAACCATGAACGTCCTCGAAACGTTCTAAAGGCGTTCCTAGGACGTTTGCGTCAGTCCAATTGATGTCCTTAGGACGTCCCATGTTCCAAAGACCGTCTTTGGAACATGGGACGTCTTTAGGACATCAATTGGACTGACACAAAGGTCCTAGGAACGTCTTTAGAACGTTCTTAGGACATTAATGTTTTTGTGCCTACTGGGGTTGGTCAAAAAATGCTTGTTTAGAAACTTTATCTGTCTTTTTGGTTACTGAAAAACGTGTGCTAAAGCGCAACCTAAACCGATTAGTCTTTCAAAAGTTGTCCGATGAAAATGTAAAAAACAAAACAATACATAAAGCTACCGTCCATTGTTATCGGACCACCTGTTTTTTTAGCTATTGCTAAAGTCCATGAATTTTTTAAATGTGAAATTGAATTTTATTTCCGACTATACTATGAAATATAATACTATTCTACGTCCCATGAGCCCAAGTTGAAAATCAGATGGCAATTTTATGAACAAATATTGCAAAAAACTTAAAATTTCGATGTTTTTGAAAATTAAAAAAGTATAAAAAATTCAAAATAGGGAGATTTGCATTAATATTACTAACTGTTACCAAAGTATGATATATAATAATTTTAAAATTTTTCTTTTAGGTTTTTAACAATTTTGGATATTTTTTACTGTTTTGTACCAACTTCATACTTTAGCTGTATCTAGGGAAAATTTTCAAACACATATAAATGGTTCATCGAAATGCTACAGAAAGTTAGCATTCAAATGAGCTTAATAACTTTAAGAAACGTTAATTATTTTTAGAGTTATTAATATTGATCAAAAACTCGGACATTTCATGTTTCTTTGCAATATCTTCTTACAAAATTGTCATTTCGCCTTAAACTTGAGTTTACTGAGCGTAGAATGTTATTATCTTGCATATTACTATCGGGGACAAAGATTCAGGTTTATACTACATGAATAAAGAGACTTTCGAAACAGAGGAATACCTCCCCTAGGGGCTGTTACATTTTGTAGTTGGTGGGGAGGCTTAAGCGTGTGAGACGTGGTGGTCAAAAGGACCTCGGACTGTATGCGTATGGATATGAATGAAAGGATCCCTATAAACGGGCTCTCCTGGTATGCGCGATTACTAGATGGTAGAAGGGTGAAAGAGCCTAGCTAACACCGGCCTTCTGGATCCCTGGGTCAAGGCCCCTCCCGGGCCGATTTACAGCTTTTAAATCGGGACAGGAATGACCTGCGACCCGCATAGCGACCAAGAAACAGCCCTCCGTTTGTTATGCTGGTCCGCGAGCGGATATTTGAACATTGAGTGTCTCACTCAATGTGACCACCCCCCTAAGCCATGGACGTAGAGTGATCGTGCTCGTGGCAGTTTGGCACCTAGGGGTTGCGAAGGTGTCCTAACGGCGTCCCGGGGACACCGGACGACCTGCCCAAGTATTCAGTCTTACCCCTGCATGCATGGCTCTACAGGGGCGGACCTTTCATTTCCCTAGCTTCTCGTGGGATCAACATGAATCACGCAAAACCAAACCAACAATCAAAGGAAGGAGGAAGAGAGTTGGCGGAGCGGGTGAGGGGTTGGGCCTTAAAGTGTCTAAAAAACGCTTTACGCCCCATCTGTCTCTCCGGCAAGTCAAATTCAGGTGGCGGCTGTGCCCCCAGCTCCCCCGGGAGCTGAGGGATCGACGGTCCCTCTGAACGAGGCTATGGTAATGGGAGAGGTCAATCAGACCCCAAAAATAAGAAACGGTTCAACGGTTCCCTGAAGAGGAGAATGAAGCGGCAAACGCAGCAGGCTACCAGAGCAGCTGCTGGAGCTGGAACGTTAACAGCTACAGGGCCGACATTTAGAACTTAGACCCAGAAGAGAGGTAGGGGCTCAGAGGACGCCCTACCGGGGGTGGTGACGACTCTGGAGAGGCACAAGGCGGCCCAGCAGCTGCCGAACAGAGAGTCGTCGGGAGCTGGTCTGACAACCGCTCAGAGGACTAGCGCCCTGACGATGGTGGTGGCCGATGCCAACTAGCCGGACTCAATGCTCACTACCGAGCAGTACGAGCTCTTCAGAGAGGCTACCTGAAGGGCGCTCAAAAGAGTGTCCCCAGATTAATGACCAAGATTCGTGACCTCCTTCTGCAGGGGAGGTGTCTACGTATTTGTGTAGCCCTTCTAGCGACTAAAGCTTGGCTACTCAAAGCAGTGGTCGGGACAGAGCCGTGGGAAGGTGCAGCGCTTGAAGGTGGGTTGAGTTGCATCAGAAGATGGTGAACATGTCCTAGTTGTGCAGATTCCTGAGTCACAGACGAGGACTCTTGCAGCCCTCAACAACAGGCCCTTCTATTACTTTGGAAAGGTCAGCTTTAGAGTTTTTTTTTTCCAGGAAAAGGAGGAGCCTGTTGGGACACAGGAAGATCGGGATCAGTCCTAAATGACTGCTCGTAGTCTCACCATGACCCAAATCAACTTACATCACAGCAAAGGCGCCTCTGCAGTTTTGCATGGGGCATGGCTGCGAGGTATACAGGTATCTCGCTAATCCAAGAATCTTGGTTAGTTCGAGATACCATAAGGGGATTAGGGGGGGGGGGGCTG
Organism: Andricus grossulariae; assembly: GCA_011634705.1. Taxonomy (NCBI): domain Eukaryota; kingdom Metazoa; phylum Arthropoda; class Insecta; order Hymenoptera; family Cynipidae; genus Andricus; species Andricus grossulariae. Next base: position 8,572 of record JAABKJ010009389.1, read on the forward strand.
GTCTATTTTGTTACAGGGACCCCAAGGCGGCCAAACAAAGGGCCTGCATACTGATGAAGGGTGTTAACGCTGTTCCGCCGATTGAGCTATGTTCGAGAGACCTGATGGTGATAGCCACGGATCTCAAAGGAATAGGAAGGCTACTTCTGGGATCGGCTTATTTTCCTAATGATAGCGATACCAACACACCGGTGGAGGTATATACACTTACAGATGAAGTTCGTGTTGGAATACATTGTACCCGTTGGCCCCAAATGAATCAGAAATTGAAGAAAAACAAACTGGGATCACTTTTCCACGGAGCTAAGATGTGAACTTTCAGAGGTTCCCTGGTCGATTCGAGACGTGTATACCCTGAAGATGGAAGCCAGCACATTCACGAAAGCCATCAAAGCTACTTATGAAAGTACCAGTACTGGAAAAACGAAGAAACTATGCACCTCATTAACAACGATGAGGGATGATTACAGGGGTGCTATACGTAAGGCAAAACAAGAGGGCTGGACCAACTTATGCACAGACATCGAGAAGGGAGCTGAGGCGGCTAGACTGGATAAACTGCTTTCTCGACGGGGATACCATGGCTCACCTGGTCAAGGCACATTTCCTATGCTATTCAAGGTATGGAGAAGAGGAGACGGCACCTCAGAGGCAACCAAAATCAACTGCGGCTAAACAGATTGCTTTCGGCTGTTGAAATAACTTCCATCGAAATGGAAGTGAAACAGAAACTTCCTGTTGATGAACTTTCCTTGGAAGATTTGGAAAACGAAGATCTGATTGAAGCTGAAGGCATAGGTGCTAGGGATAATGAACAGCAAATACCGGATCCACTAGAACCACATCCGGACATTAATAACGATAATCTGAACAGCGAAATCCTAGAAAAACTACAGGACCTTGAAAGGAATTTCATCATGCTTTACTAGAGTTCAGATATGTAGAACCAACACAAAGGCATTCTCTGCTCAAGATAAACTTCATAAATTATCTGCGTGCACTAATAGAACACCTGAACAGCAAGGTTTTACCTATGCATTTGAAAGAAACACAAACTGTGTTAGAGGTGCAAATTCTTGATACTGTACAGCTGTGGCAACCGTTAGAACGTTGTGCTGCAGAACTAGGCCTGCTAATGCAGTCTTTGCTCCAAGAAGGCAGCGAGATCCACCATGGAAGATCAGCTTGAATGACGGCAGAGACTTGATGTTCTTACTACTAGACTGCGTCGGTACAAGAGAAGTAGTGCAAGAAGGCAACAAAATCGAACCTATCAGGCAGATGAAAGAAGGTTCTACCGTGAACTGAGTGTAAAACAGAACAACCAGCAAGACACCAACGTGCCACAATTGGAAGACATGACTAACTATTGGTCGGGTGTTTGGGGGAAAACGAACAGAAGTAATTTAAACTCTGCGTGGTTCCCACTAGAGAAGTCAAGAGCTAGCAATAACCCTGAAATGGAGTCAATGGAGAGAATCACGACTTTAGAAGTTTCAACGGTTTTGAAAAGAACAAGCAACTGGAAAACTCCAGGTCCGGTCATGGTGCACAACTTCTGGTACAAATACCTGACTAGTGTGCATCCTGCGTTGGAACGGTGTTTTCCTAAGTCGTGAGACGATGCTTTGGGGTACAAGAATCAAGTATCTTGATCATGGTTCATCAACGAGAACTAGATCAATACGCACTACGACGGGTATATTCCAAGGAGACTCCTTCAGTGCATTATGGTTCCCTTTAGCGTTGAACCCACTGAGCAAAACACTAAATAGCATATCTCATGGGTTCCGAATACATGATAACGAGGATGGTCATAAAGTGACCCATCTTCTATACATGAATGACCTGAAGCTATACGCTAGTTCGGAGCAGAAACTGAAGCAAGTGATCGATGTCACAAAGCAGTTTTCCAATGATATCCACATCGAGTTCGGACTAGATAAATGCAGAACAGTGCATTTAACCAGAGGAGAATTAGCGAGCACAGAGCTAGAGCACGATTTCGAGAATGACATCGAGGCAATGGCTGAGGGAGAGTCATATAAATATATGGGTATTCTCGAATCTTAGGGTATTCAGCATACGGTAGTTAAGAAAAACCTAACGACTGCCTTCACTACAAGACTCGGATTGGTTCTGAATAGTTCTCTTAACTTGGCAAACAAGATCAGGGCAATTACCACCTATGCCATCCCTGTCCTCACGTACTCCTTTGGGCTCATCAAATGGTCGAATACTGACCTCGAACGATTAAACAGAATCATTCGTGTAGAAATGACGAAGCACCGAATGCACCACAGTAATTCGGTGTTTGAAAGGGTAGTTCTACCACGGCTATTGGGGGGGGGGGCATTGTAGATGTCAGAAAACTGTGTGAGGCACAAGTATTACAGTTCCGAGACTATTTTAACAGCAAGCGAGATGTTACGCTTTACAACACCATCTGTAAAGCTGATCTTAACTACACGCCCTTGAATTTGTCCTCAGAGGAGGCCTTGAGTACCAGGGCAAAAGCCATGGAGGAATTAAAAACGCAATAGAGACAGAAAGCCTTCCACGGCGAGTACCCCAAAACGTTAGATCAAAATGAAGTGGATAGTGAGGCATCCAATATTTGGCTGAGAAAGGGCGTCCTGTATCCA
>JAABKJ010009390.1:0-11215 GCA_011634705.1 Andricus grossulariae
GTTGTTGTATTTTAGTTTTAATTTATCATAAAAATAACATTTATTTTAGAAATGGAAACTTTCCTGATGAAGGCCCACAGTGAGAGCCGAAACGTAGAAAATAAATCGATTTTAAACAACTATAATCATTTCTTTATGTTTGTATTTATTGGACCGTAAGACCGAAGAAAGAAAAGTTTTTAAAATTTTTTAATTTCGTAATTTTATAACATGTTTTGAAATTTTTTACTTTTTTTGTTGTAGTAAATTTCCTCTGTTGGACGTCAGCATTTTACTAGTTTACGTGTTATTTTACGAGTCTAAGTATTCATAATCACAGTGCATAATATGAATATAAAGATACCAAAAGTATCAATTACTTTTATCATGAATTAGACCTTCTTTTACACTTATGTTATATATGTTCAATTCATAACTACAAAAGCGGATGTTTATATCGCTTTAGTAATTAATAAATGTGAACACAGTCGAAAAAGTTCATGAATTCTGATATTTCATTTAAATTTAAACAAGATAATTGGGCGAAAGCGATCAGCGATGCAGTTTCGCATTTCCCCACTGAGTCAAATTGGGAAATATAATCATAATAATCGTGTCATGCCACTGGGTGAGGCTAGTTATCGCGCGGAATTTTTCAACAAGATTTTTGGAAAGTTTTTTTGTAATTATAAATATTACAAGGACCACACACACTCTTCTTTGTGCCTTTTTTCTATTTTACTAATTAACTAACTCACAATAAAATATTCTTGAGAAAGAGGTAAATACATTATAAAGGACCCCGCACAGAATACATGGGAAAATGTCTTTCGGTGGATTTGGCTGAAATTTGGTAATATAGTAAGTTATACGGGGCCAATGAAATATCCTTAAAAAATGAAGAAAGAACAATGGACAGTTTTTGTGCTATACGGCGCCAAGCGTTCAAAATCAGTGCATATGATATATCTGCATAGTACTGAGAGCTAAACAACGACCAAATGAGAATCACGCATTAAATTTTGGTAAAAATTACATTTGCTTATCCGGATAACTCTCACATCGCGCTTCTTGCAACAGCCGAACGCTAAGCGCTGAATATTTGGATTTAACTGCAACACAGACAGTTTGAGGGCAGCAACAGTGCTAAAACAAGGCCAGTATCATGTACTATCGTGGCAATCATATACTTCGTCCACTTCCAGCAACGAAGAAATGCTAAGCGCTCAATATTTTTAACTACCTTCAAGAAAGACAGTTTGAGAACAGTACATGTGCTAAAATAAGGTCAGTATCAAGTGCTATTGTGCCAATCGTGAACTTCGTCCATTTCCAGCAACGTTTGAACGTTAAGCGTTTAATATTTTGAACTAACGGCAACACTAGGGTGGCTCTTATTTTCAAAAATAGAATTTTCTTCACGCTACCCCCCCCCCCCTCCCTCATATAATTGAAGAAAAAACTAATTTTATTTGTTTATTTTGCAAAATTTTAATGAAGTAAAAAAGCTGTATACAACAGTTGTAGATCTATTCAAAATGCACTTATTGGTATGCATTTTTCTCTGGTATGACTAACCTTTTCCGAGAAAAATTCGAAAATAATTTGTTTTCACTACAAATATTGACGCTTAGAAAATGACTCTTTTTTATAACCTGGGAACTTTCGGCGATATTCTTTCACAACCTGAAGCACATACTGTTTTTGTTGTTCGTTTATCGTAAATAATATGTTAGACTATATACTTTCATAACCTTAACGCCTCTCTCAGCCGAATCATTCACATCTTTCAATTTACTTACTAACTCCAGTCACTTGACAAAACTTTCATCTTTAGGCCACGTCGACGATTCTGTCCTAAGGAATTCATCATTCAAGTTAAATCTTCCGAAAAATTGTTTAATGTCGGCAGAAACGAATTGCTCGATTCCATTTTTAATCATTTCTGGGATTTCATCGATTTGAACTTGTTCTCACTTCACATTCTCATTTGATGATTCTGTATCGCGATTCAAAGCATTGATTATTTAGATTTTTTATTCTGATGACAATTTCGGATCAAAGAAAGCTAATGCGATAATTTCAGAGCTTAAATACCATAAATGGTTTATTACATTTTTTATTGCAACACGTGAGATACATATATCGCATTCTCCTCTTCTGGAGCTAATACAGATTCACGAAGAAACAGAAAGATTTTCAAGCAATAAAAGGCTTTTGCCATCCTCCTCGCATGATGGATGGCCCCCGGAATACGGAAAAATAGTCCACGAGGTGGGAGTTCGCCAAGAAAAATTATTACTAATTCCAAAAGTTTCCTAAAATCCTCTCTAGGCTGCTGTTCCTTCAAAGTATTTTTCACAAAGTCAAGGATTCGAGATACGTTGCCCTGATTAAACACTAAAATTAAACATTAACATAAACAAAATTAAACATGATTGGAACTTTTCGTTTTCAATCCCCGATCGAAAATTATGAGCATTGATTCCAGACGAAGGCTTTTGAAACTTTTTAAAGATCAATACATGATGTCCACAAGCAAAGTACAAAGGACCTTTTTCTAAAAAATTATCAATTAAAACGGACCGCACCTCTATAACGTCTAGTATTCGATGCTGTTGTATCAAAAACTAATGCTTTAACACAATCTTGGAGACACCATTCAACAAGAATTTCACAAACAGCAGATGCCTGCTCTTTTCCAGTCCCAGATTGCAATGCAGGCACTCCAAGAAGTTGTTCAGCATCGCCATTCGAAAGAATCACATAAATTCGATCGACGGTCTCCTTACCTGTTAACGCTGGAAGTAACTTACCATCCCAGTGCACGACAGCAGGTTGCAATTTTGTGTCCATGAACTGCTATTCCATTACAGTCGCCTTTTCTTCCCATATTTTTTCTCTTGCACTGTGAATGGATGACCTGTTGATGAAGGAATCCTGGACATCATGGCCGAGTGCCTCGGTAGTTGCAATCAGAACATGAACTGCATCCCTGTCACTGATTTTACATTTACCTAAGGTCACAGCAAGCTTAGGAGTAGATGACTTCAATTCGACAGTTTCACCTTTGAAATAAGAAAAAAAATTTATTAATGCAAAATTAAATTAAAAAACTGAAATGTACAAATAATAATTAGGAGTATTGCATGATTGAAATTTTTTTTATACATTACTCACTCAGTCGTTCAATTTCAAGATTGCTTTGCTGCTTTCTCATCAACGCTGTCTCTTATCGTTATGCAACTTTTCTCTCTCTCTCTCTCTCTCTCTCTCTCTTAAAAGTTCCTTGTAATCGATTCTGAACATAAACCCTTGTCGACCCTTTAACCTTTGATTTAATAAAAACTGCTAATCTACTTCTATAGAAATATTTTCCAAAGCGGTCGCATGAGCAATGTCGAAAAGATCCTCTAGCTTCGATTGGAAATTTGCTTCTTTTTCTTATGAGCCTCCGATTTTCTCCCAGCGTGTTTTTGCAGTTGTCTTCATTCTTGGTACAAACATTCTAATTTTGGGATGCAGTTTCTCACTTCCTGAGTTGGAATTCGTGCTTTTCTCCAAAAAAACAATAACCTCCTGCAATGCTAGTCTGGCACTATTGCGTAAAGTTAACTTCACAATACGAAGATTGAAAAATAATACGCTCAAAACGTCTTTATTCGATGGCAATTTAGTTCCAGATATTTCATACCAGTAAAATCCAAGTAAATACATTTTTCACGTAATAGATGAGCAGAGGACATTGTGACATAAAAATTAGTTTCAAGTTGTCCGATATCCAAAAGAGAACTGTATCAGGTATGTCTCTGAGTATCTGTATCTGCTCACTAAAACTGCTATATTACTACTATATTACATTCGTATGGGGTACATTGGTACCCTCTTACCAGGTAGACACACACCAGGTAGCGCTTGGACAAGAAAACTCAGGAAACAGTTAGTCATACGAGAAAAAGTCATGCACAATAATGTATGCATTTTCAAAAGATCCACAACTTTTGTATCAAGCTTTTTTTTTTGTATAATTAAAATTTTGCAAAATAAACAAATAAAAAAGGTTTTTTTTCTTCAATGATATGTTTTTTATGTTCAAGGGCCCAGGGGCACTCTTTCACTTAGTCCGATTAAGCTAAAATTGTACAGGAATTACTTCTATATAAAATGGAACCAAACTGAGCTATGGTGCCAATCATGTACTTCGTCCACTTCCAGCAACGTGGGAACGCTAAGCGCTCAATATTTTTAACTAACTTCAACACACGCAGAATAGCACCGGTGCTGAAATAAGGTCAGTATCGCACACTGCGGGCTGCAACAGCACTAAAATAATATCAGTATCTAGTGCAGGAATGTCTCTCATATAAATCATCTGCTTTCCGCAATGGTGGAACTCAAAGCGCTCAATAGTTGGAATCAAATGCAGCACTCCCAGTTCGAAAGTAGCAACGATGCTAAAATAAAGTCCACTGCAAACTGCGGTAATGCTAATTATATAGATCGTCTGCTTTCTGCAACGTCAGAATGCGTTCCGCACATTATTTTCAATTATTTGTAACATTCACAGTTTTAGGGCAGCAATAGAGCTGAAATAAGTTCAGTATCAAGTAATATTGTGCCAACCATTATATCGTCCACTTTCAGCAATGGTCAAGATTTGGACATGAATAACACACTCACTTCTTCGTGGGCAGAAATTGTGCTGAATTCAAGCCATTCAATCAATAACCAATTGCTAAAAAAGGCAGGTGCTATCTTGGCAAATTATTGAGCGCTCAGCGTTGAAACGTTGCTGGAAGTGGACGATGTTACATGATTGGCACAATAGCACTTGATACTGACCTTATTTTAGCACTATTGCTGCCATTGCAAGAAGCAATGCAGTTAGATCAAAACATTGCGTGCTTAGCGTTAAAAAATTGCTGTAAGTGGACGAAGTTAATGATTGCCACAATAGCACTTGATACTAAGGTTATTTCAGCACCGGTGTTGTCCTCGAACTGTGTGTGTTGCAGTTAATTTGATATATTGAGCGCTTAGCGTTCTCACGTTGCTGGAAGTGGACAAAGTACATCATTGGAACAATAGCTCTTGACACTTACCTGATTTTAGCACCGTTACTACCCTCAAACTGTGCGTGTTGAAGTTATTTAAAAATATCGAGTGCTTCGCATCCGAACGTTGCTGAAAATGGACGATATACTTGATTGGCACAATAGCACTTGATACTGAGCTTATTTTAGGACCGTTACTGCTCTCAAACTGCGAATGTTGCAAATAATTGAAAATATTGAGCACTTCGCATTCTAGCGTTGCAAGAAGCGGGCGATTTATATGATTGTTATTACCGTACTTGATTATGACGTTATTTTAGCACCGTTGTTGCTCTGAAACTGTGAGTGTTGCAGTTAATCTAAAATATTCATCGCTTAGCGCTCGGCTGTTGCAAGAAGCGCGTTATGAGAGTTATCGAGATAAGTGGATGTAATTTTGACCAAAAATTAAGGTGTGATTCTCATTTGGTCATTGTTTTAGCTCTGATTACTGTGCAGATATATCAGATGCACTGATTTTGAGTGAGGAGATCTGGTGGCGGGCCTGACCGGGTCTAAGCTTGGCAAAATTAGGCCCTAGCCTGGTGATCAAGCCTGCTTTTAGCTCGAATAAAACGCTAAATCTGACCTGCGCCTGTTTTGATTGTCAAGCTAGATTGCCGAACCTGGCCCAGGCTTATTCTCGATTCCATATAATTTTATTCTTAGACAGATTCTCTATTGTTTTATACAAAAATCATCAAATCTGAAAGCATTTTTCTATTATTTGTGACGAACGAGCTGCATAAAACATGATTTGATATTCACAAACAGTGCACCAAAGTAACCAAATAGAAGTTTCCTAAAGTGGTATTGTGGAGGTGCATTTCTAAATGTTATAGGTGGTTCGTTCCAAAGACAAGCACTGCGAATAATAAAAGACCTTCGCATTTTACACCTTCGATGAGGCTAAATTGTTAGTACTGCTTTCCATTTACGGAGTTTGGAATGTGTCGGTTGATCTTTGTCAATAAAATGGAAGGGGTTAAAAAGATAGTGCGGAGCTACATTACTGAAGTTACTCATAAAAAATTGTATTCTTTTGGCGACGTTAAGAAGTCTTACGCTTTCTCTATATTGAGTAATATATTCACTTTTTGGGAATTTAGGTGAGGAGAATGTAAGCATTAAGCATACGATCAAGCTTGGGATTCAGTTCATCAGTAATATCGCCATATACCACACAGCCGTAGTCAAAGAAAGGGAGGATGAGGCTTTTAATTAGGAGGATACGAGTTGGAGTACAAAGTGATCCTTTATTCCTATTAAGCTGTTGGAGGACTCTGAAGTTTTTCCTCAAAATATCCGCAACTTGTTTAGTCCAAGTAGCGATTAAGAATTTAGTCTAAATCTTTCACAGATTCCACAGAGGGGACGATACGCTCATCGATCAAGGGAGGAGGTAGAGAGAGGTAAAGCTTAAAGTCGTCAGCATATTGTGATAGTTGTAGTGTTGAAATTCGCTACCAAGTTCAGAGGTATAAATATTAAATAGAGTAGCAGCAAGCGTGGATCCCTGATATTTGAGAGGTGAAGCAATTGGTGTTTATTCAACAGTAGATTAACATGGTTTGAGAGGATTGAAATTGACTGTTGAGTACAAGAAATCACCTTGTCTCGATCGTCAACAATCATCAAGTTAATCCATGTACTGGAATCATCAGTTTCGTGCGTGGTATAATGGGGAACTATAAATAATCCGGTGGAAAAAACTACTGACTTCAAATGGGGAGTTAAATTGTTGGTAGCATTAAGATTTGTGTTTAGACCACCAATAAGTACAATGTTTTACATTTTAAAATTTAATAACATGTTCCAAATATTAATTAGATTACACTTACGTTGATCAAAAATGGTACATTTGTCGCAGTTGAGAAATACGTATAGTACTTTCCTGCAGAAAGGTAGCTATGAAAAACAATAAAATGTCTGCAGCAGCCTCGATGGCGTAATTGGTTAACGCTCCACTCATGGATAGTGGCATTCCCTGTTTAAATCCGGGCTGAGGCATATTTTTTCTTGTTTTTCAAATTTTTGTTTGTCCGGGGTAATCGTTTTAACATCAAAATTTATATTAATTAAGTACAATGTTATTATAATTAGGTATAAGGTCAAAAATGTCAGTCTCAACTTCCCTGCCGTAGGAGTAATGTTCGTAGGAGTAATGTTCAAGTGCAATGAGGCTCGAGGGAATGTTAGGCGTAAGCCAGGTCTCGAACACGGCTATGATATGATAGGACCAGGACATAAAGTGAAGTTTTAATTCGTTGTAATGGGCAGGTTAAGACTGAACGTTAACATGACAAGTATGTAAGGTTTCCATTTTGAGGGTGATAGGTAAATTTCAAGTATAGTTATATATAGAAGTGCCTGGAATATGTTAATAAATTGAAGAAGCCTTTCCGTAAAGCTAAAGTAACAAAAACTCAAAACCAACAAAATCCACTTCACTTGATTACATTTAAAAACAGGACATAAGGCATATAAATAAGTAAAAATTATAAAAGCAATAAGTATTATAAGGCTTATGATGTATAAAAAATACATAAGAAAGGTGAGTTTCCGGAGACTGTACAAGGCTAAAATAGCGCAGTGAAAAATACACAATAAAGTAGAAAGATTAATAGAATTCAAGATTAACAGGAGGTAACCTGCCATAATCAATAACATATATTTACCAATATAGAAGTATTATATCAAATACAGCAGGGCTATGGTTTAACTAGATAAAATTAAATACATATTGGTATGAGTCAGCGGTTGCCATTGTAGTCCTCGAACAGATTGGATGTTTGACAGATGTATTCTAGGCAAGTTTTCATCCTTACGACAGAACATTTTTTCGCCGGAAATCCACAGGTATTCGATTTTTTTCTCTACTAAGATCAAGAGCAATGACAAAAATCTTCCCATTGGGTGCAGTTAATATCTCACGTAGGCAAATAAATGCTTTTCGTTGTCAGTCCATCCCATGTTAGAAATATAAAGGTTTCTCTCAACCTTACGTGTAATTTGAATTAATTTATTTTCGAACTCCAGCAATTTTAATAATTTAGTTAGACTTAATGTTTGTGTTTTTTTTTATTTTACATAAGTGCTAAATTGTTATTAAAGAACAACCAAAAAATAATTTCAATAATTTAATTAAGAACTTTCCATTTTTTACCTCTCGCCAGAAAGTAGTCACGTTTTCGTCGAAAATTTGTTACGTTCCTACTTTTTATGGTGTAAGTGAGTATCGTCTCGTAAACAGAAAAGAATTTCGAACGACACCGAGGATCGCTCTTAGTCTAAACACTTGAGCGGCAGTGGACTTTTATGGACAAGTAAGCGAAAGCAGCTTTGTTATGAATACTTCAGCCAGTTAAGTCGCACGAGATCAGCGATTCAGCATTTAGTTTTCGATATGCATTCGTCATAAGAGGTCCGTTTCAAAGTTATATAGTGAATAAAAACTGTTTTTTTGTTGCTGTGTTTTTGTGAGTAAAATACGCAATGTTTTGCTAAAAATGAGCTACAGATATAAACCGGGGCACAGAGGAGGTAGGAAAAAGAAGATCGCGAAAGGAAGGCATCAAAAGCACAACTTCCTTTGAACAAATTTTTAAAGTTTTCTACTTCTGCAGATGAAGCTTTATCGCAGCTTTCTTCAACATCAAGTCCTTCGGTACCTCATGAGGACGCTATCCACTGGCCTCTCTTGCAGTCTTAATCTCTTAGAAACAGCTTGCAATGGTAATACGAGTGATAATTTCACTACACCTTCTTCGTATCATGAAGACATTGCTCACCCTATCGGCGATAACGTTGAACGTCTCAATCTCTTAGAAAGACCTTCCAAGGATAATACTATCAATAATTTAAAAGCATCTTCTTCCTCTCGACTCTTACCTTCATTATCTCCATGAGAGTTTGCCTCAGTGTTTTCCAAAAGATTGTATAGGTGTTGAGCTACCAACCTCTATTTTTAAGGAACAGCTAGGGAATGGTGAGATTGTGTTGAGAGACTGGTTGGTATGGAGCAGAGCGAAGGAAGCCCTTCATCGTTTACTACGCAGAATTTACAACACACTTTCGCAAGCTCGAAAATCAGCCTAGGCATCACCTGAAGGCTATTCCGCTGCATCAAAATAGAGGAAGGTACACGACAAAAAGCCTGAACATGAAAGTAGTGTCACGCACAAAAATTGTTATATGCAGTGGGGAGCAGAATAGAGTAAATTAAGAACAGAAACTTCGCTTTTGTGTCGCAGAAAAATTATACAGAATATTTAGTTCCAGTCCACGGTCATGGGAAATAATAGAGAAGAAAATAGACTGTTCTCTACATTAAACCTCTTGAACTCGCTGGTCGGCCTGGATTCACTCCGTGAAACCCCTTACTCCTCATCTTCCAGGAGTAGCAGATGCACTGGATGAGGTGTCATTGTTGAATCTGGCAGAACAATGTCGTGGAAATGTGAATGGACTCAAAATGTAAACACGTACCTTAAGTTGTTTACTCATGACATCGATTTAGGTAAAAGTTTGAAAAACCACTGACATTGTAAACGAAGTAATTCAGGCTTGAGAGGCAAAGCTTTATGTCACGGGTAAACATTTAAAGAGCTTAATTGCAGAGCTTCAACCTCTGCGTAATGGAAGGCGTGGGAAAGATTTGGAACGAAGCTGTCATGCTGGCAAGAAACATTGGGTGGCCAAAATCTCTGCAAGAGGAAAGCAAGAGAAGTTGCATGCGGAAGAAAATGGCAGACGAAGTCCACGAGAAAGAATTTGAAGATAAAAATGTAGCATTTGATGTAACATTCAAAAGAGAAGTGTACTATGCTATCCCAGACCATGTGATCCAAGATGAAACTGCGATTTGAAGCAATGCACAAACTTTGTAAAAGTTTCTCTGTTTATTGGAAATGACGCGTTTCATCTGAAGATGAAATTGAAAAACAAGCAACTGGCCTGCTGAACAAATACCTCACGGACCTACAACATGAGCTATTGGATGAAGCTATAATGTTGAAATTCATTTTTGTTGCAAATTTCGGCAAAGAAACTGTGCAACATTTACAGTTACTTAATACTCTTCAAAGAACGAATTTTAATTATTCGTTTCCAAATTTGTGCATTGCATCTTTTAGAGTGAAGTAGACAATTAAAACTCTGTAGTAAAACTCTAGTCGTGAAACTGTAGTAGTCTGTAGTAAAACTTTGCCGTGAAACAGTCTATTGAGGTCAGTTGACGACTAGCAATTTAAAGCTAAATTTTTCAATATGTCCTAATTGTCAATTATTTTAAAATATACAATTTGTTCATTTCACCTAGAAATAGCAAAATAGTAATGCTTTCTACATACTTTTTGAATATCTAATTCTCCCTTTAAATTGTTACCAAAATTTTTAAAAATTTTCATTTTTCTTAATCACTAAATATTTGTAATAATAATTCTAGTTTTGACGTATTCAGTCTTTTTTCTTCTTTTGTTCGGCTGAACATTACAAGTGTCATTTCATTGTAAATCTTCATGTTAATTTTTTGAACAGATCGCGGTTTCTTTGTGCATATTGAATTAGCTAATAATTAGTGAATTAAAAATGTACAACGAAAAAAATTCCTTGCGAACCTCGAATCTACTGTTTTTATATTTAAAAACTAACTTTACTGCTCGTATATGCTATAGGGGAACGGCGGCGAATGCGGCACGGCGGCTAATGTGGCGCGTTCGAGTTTTCGAATATTAACACATTCCTGCTTGTGGAGGTAGTTTCATCACATGTATACATGTTTTCAATGTTACATTATTTAAAAATTGGGATAATTAAATCAATTGCCTGATTTTTATGTTTAAAAGTTAGTTTCGGTTCTTTCGCTTGTATTGTCAGAGTTGCTAAAAACAAGTAAAAAATCACAGAAGTTTCATATAAACTCACACAATTTTTTGAAAATATACTGTTCGAAGTTTTCTGAACGCTTCAAAGTTTAAAATTTTAAGTCAAATTATTAAACTTTTATGTAAAAAATCTTCATCAAATACTATTCACATGCGACTAATATGGCGCATTCGGGACTTGTAATATAAAGAATTGTTTAAAAAGTTTCCCCATTGATAATTATTTAAATATATCCTTCATTATGTTATTTTTCATAT
>JAABKJ010009391.1:0-11215 GCA_011634705.1 Andricus grossulariae
ATTTTTGATGCCATTTTCCTTCTCGTTTTTAATTCAGGAACGTGATATACACCCAACAAAATAAAAACACAAACGAAAATAACCTACGTATGCATCGAGATGTCAAAATATAACATAGGGGAGTGGGTATAACACGTGACTGCGAAAACACCTCTGCGCATGCGCACGTTACTGAGCCCAAGTTTTCATTCGTGGTAAACATTAACGAATTCTTGGACGTCGCTCGTCCCACCTCTGTTCACCAAACACATAGGTCGGTCAGAAAACAATCAAATAATTGAAGTTGTCAACACGAGACAAATGAAAATGTCGCTCGTTTCTCACATCGTGTCGATCGAATGCATCCTGGATAATTGGCGGGTTGGGGAACAAGAGGGCCTATCCCAAAAAATTTTCGTAATTGACTTTTACACATTTTTGGAATCCTCAACCAAATGCCATTCCGAGGGTGTAAACTAAAACGATTATACAATTTTTTTTCATTTTATAAAAATTCATCAAAATCAGTCAAGGTCCTAACCCACAAGGGTACCCTGCGAACGTTTTTCTGGCATCCTGAAAACTTTGGAGAAATACGGTTAGGCCCTTTTCTTCCTCAACCCTTAAATTATTCAAAGTGCTTGTTATAGATATTCCCTCACTTTTACCAGATTTTTTTCAAAATTCGACTTTTGCCTGACTTTCCTTGATCAATAAAATTCCCTGACTGTTCCCTGATTTCTAAGTTTTCTCTCTGTTGCACCTTTTCCCTTGGAAGGGAAGTGGAAAAGGAGTAGTAGGGGGAGTAAAGGAAGTGTAAGCAGGGAAAGTGAGTGGTGGATGAGTAGTGGGAGTGAGTGAAGTGTGAGTGCCGGAAAGTGAGGAGAGGGGAAATGGAATGGAGATGGGATGGGAAGTAGGAGAGGTGAGGAAAAGTGAATTAAGGTGGGAAAGTAGGAGAGTGGTAGAGAGGGTGGGAGAGTGAAGGTGAAGTAAGTATGAGGTGGGTAAGCAGAGGGAGTAGGGGGAGTGGACTGGAGTGGATAAGATAGAATAGGATAGGGCAGGATAGAATAGAAGAGGAGGCGAGAGATGGGAGAGTGATATGGGGAGGTGGGAGTTTTTTTTTTTAATAAGCACATGGTTTGACTATGTTTTTTGTATCTAAAACGTGTCTAGTAGGTTTTTAAATTATAATTAAAAAGTCTCTGGTTATGTTTCCCTGAGTAACATAATCTTTTGAAAAAGATTTTAAATACCTAATTTGAAAGTGATGAAAAGGCAGTAATAGAGAATCCAGGTTGCTATATGAACGTAGTAATAATGTCTGCGCGGATGATCATTAATCCAACTGATATTAAGATCGGTCATAATGGTGTCCGATAGAAGAATGGAAAAGAATCACGGGTGTGGAGTGTAGTAGTTCCGCTAAGAGAGCGTGGAAAAAATTGAAAAAGTTTTGAATGCGACTCGTCTGAAGATTTCTTGGCGAAGGAAAGAACGAAGACAGTAAAACGCGTCATATTTCATTCGCTTAGAAGTTTTCCAGAAAATAGAGAAGGCAGTCACGAGAGTCACTCTCGCTCACGCGAGGAGAATAAAATATCTCTATTATCGGAAATATGTGCGCGAAATATAGAATAAAACATCAGAAAAAATTGAACAAAACATTTATAAATCAGAAGGGTGAAATAGGATCGCATCGCCTGAGTTTTATTCCTTTGACCTATTTTTCTTAGAAAAATAAAGCAGTTTTTATGCGTTTCGATTGAAAATACTTTTATTCTTAGTCATCAACATAATAAAAATACTCAAAATGATCAAAATTTTGCAACAAATTCAGAACCTAGTTGACCAAATAAGTTTTAAAAGTGGGAAGCTCCTTAAAATTGCAAAATTTTATTTCTGGTATGCAGCAAGTTTTTTAAAGGTTCAATCTATATCCCAAATAGTCGATTTGCGTTAATCGAAATACAATTTTTTTTATGGAACTGATAATAAGAAGAAAAAATTTTAAACATCTGAACATTATCTTAAACTTTTTTTGAGAACATTAAAACTTCTTCGCTATCAAAATGTTCCTCCAAAAAATCTATAAATCATTATTAATAATATCATTTTAGGGTTTCGTAGCGCCGGGCAGAACCCTCGAGTTTCGGTCAAATGTCCTTCTGTCGAACTTTTTGTCAAGGAGGGGAAGTGAGGAGTAGTGATAGGAAATTATAAGAGGGTTAGTAGGGGGTGTGAGGAAAAATAATGGTGGGAAAGTAGGGGAAGTGAGAGGAAATGAGGTGAGGCGAAGTATGAGAAATGAGGGAAAATAATGAGAGGGGAAGTGCGGGAAAATGGGAGGAGAGGAAGTAGATGAAGTGAGGAGGAATGAAGGGAGGGGAAAGTAGGCGAGGGCAAGTAGGAGAAATAAAGGCGGAAGAAGTAAAGGAAGTGAGGGGAAATAAAGGAAGGGGAAGTAGGGAAAATTTGGGGAGGTTTAGTAGGTAAAGTGAGGAGAACTAAGTTATATAAGGGAAAATTAGAGTAGAGGAAGTAGGAGAAGTTGGAAAAATGAGTAAAAGAGAGTAGGGGAAATGAGGAGGGGGGAAGTAGGTAAAGTAAGTCAAGATGACTAGACGGGAGTAGAAGTGGGATAAGTGGGGGGATGTTGGGAGGGCAACTAGGGGAAGGAACGGCAAATGAGGAGACGGGAAGTAGGGGAAGTGAGAAAAATGAGGGGAGCTGGGGAAGTAAGTAAAGGGAATAGTAGATGAGAAAGTAGTTGGAGAAGTGAGGGGAAGCAAAGGTTGAAGTATGGGAAAGGTAAGTAAGGGAATGTAGGGGTAGTAAGGGCGGGAATGTATGGGAGAAGGTTTGAACGACCTCATTATCGTCTTAATAGGCTACGAAAACCATTTTGGATGACGTTGACTTTTAATAATTAAAAACAGGAAACCCATGGTTTTTTTAATTTTACTGAATTTTTTTAATCCCTTTGAATCCTATTGAATTCTTTTGAAATCAACCTAAATTCTTTGAAATTCCCTTGCAATCCACTGAATTCAACGGATCTTTTTTTAAATTTTCAATTTTTTTTAATTTGCACTGAAGACTTGTAAATTCATCTTGAATTCTTAAGAACTTTTTGGGATTCTTATTTAGTAACTGTATTCACTCCCATTTATCTGAACTCAATTGATTTTTTTTATTTTAATTTTTACTTTGATACTTTTGTTTCATTCACTTCAATTATTTGAAATTTCTCTTGAATCCGTATGAATTTCATTAAATTTTCGTGAATTCCCTTAAATTTTTATAATTTCACTTCAATTTTACTGAAATCAATTGAATATTTTGAATTTTGTTCAATTCATTTAAATTCTTCTAAATTCACTCAATTCTAAGAAATTCCTTGAACATTTCATGAAATTCTTTTGATTTCCCTTAAATTTTTCTCAATTCATTCTATATTTAATGAATGCAATAAATTTTTTTTAATTTTTGAATTGTTTTTTTTCTCTAAATTCACTCGAATTTCATCATTTTTCGTATTTTTTTAATGAATTATTTTTGTTTCAAATAACCCATATCTGTTGAAAAACGTCAATATAACCCTTTTTTGTTCACAAATTGCACATCTTGTTTTAAATCTATATCGATTTTTCCCGTAAAGACCGGTAGATTAATCTCAACTTGAACACTTTTAAATCTGTAAAAACGTAAATATAACCTAAAAATGTTCAAAATTTGAAAATCTTGTTCAGACTATAATATTTTTTCTTTAAAAATATCAAATTCCTGTAAAAACCGCCTTAAAAACAAAAAACTTAATTTTTTCAAAAATTGTAAATCTTTGAACTCCAATTTTTTTATTAAAAATGGGCATTTCCGTTACTTCACATTGAAAACATTTAGTTTTGGAAAATCGAATTCTTTCATTTTTTGGAAAACAACGAAAGGTAAAAGAAAATAATGAGATAAAAGTTTACGCATAGAAAATTGTACAGAAAATACATCTTTCTCTTTCGTTATATCTTGCATCGTTTACCACAAAAAACTACATTTAAAAAAATTCCAGCCCGTGAGGTTGTACAGAAAATCTTCATTTGCTGCTATTGAATTTTGAAAACACGAAGAGAAGATTTTCAGGAAAACCCCACCTTAGATATTTTTCCAATATTTAAAAAAAGTATCTGCTAATAAAAAAGGCATCCTACCCGTTATTTGTGGGCTAAAACAATCTCAAGGCCGTGAAAATTTTTTTATATAAATTTTTTTTTCGTTAACAATGCAAGATATAACAAAAAAATAGGATGTATTTTTTAGAACTTTTCTAGATGTATAAACTTTTATCTTAATATTTGTTGTACCTCTTGTTGTTTCCGACAAAAACGCGAAAAATCCCACTTTTAAGAATTTTATAGGAACAGCCTAAATTTTTTCAATTTAATTTATTTTTCTTAGATTAATTAAAAAGCCAAAAATCCCTTCGTCAATTGAAAAACTAAAATCCCGAATACTTACGCTCGTTCGGAAAATACAGTATTTTGAAAATAAATCCGTCAATTTTGTAGGATTCGCAGGTAATCTTTCAATGATTATAACAAATCAAAAAAAATTGCTCAAACTGTTTGCCTAATTTTAATGAAAATAAATTTCTTTGAATCAAAGAAGCTTTTTTCGACTAAAAGCCAATGAATATTTTACTTTGATTCAAAAAAATTTTCTGTGAATCAAAGAATCTTTTTTCTGAGTGTTCCATTTTTAAAACAGGTGAAAAATTACTATTTTTCAATATTTTATTGCATTATTTAAATTGAAATAATTATTTTCGAAAAACAAAACATGACGCTTACGATTTGTTGTTTTGATCGTTCAATACAAAATTTGATCTCCTTTTTACTTTTTGATCATGCGATATAACAAATTTTACTTCTAAATCGACACTTTAGACGTTTTCCATATTCCCGCATATGATAAAAATAGCTCAAAAATCGCTATTTTAAGGTAGGACATTTGATAACTAATAAGCCAAAGTTAGTTTTTGCTATTCGATAGCGCTCAATTAAAATTTTGATATATTTGTTTAATATAATTTCCTTTACAAAAAATTTCACTAATTGCAAATATACTGAGTTCTGTGATTAATACTTTTTAGGGAGATAAACGAAACAATGTAAGATTTAAAGGGTATTTAAATTAGTTCTTTACTCTAAAA
Organism: Andricus grossulariae; assembly: GCA_011634705.1. Lineage (NCBI taxonomy): Eukaryota > Metazoa > Arthropoda > Insecta > Hymenoptera > Cynipidae > Andricus > Andricus grossulariae. Next base: position 5,189 of record JAABKJ010009391.1, read on the forward strand.
ACAGACTATTGATTGGCAAACGATTCCTTTCACTATTAAAGGATTTTCCATTCAAAATTGGCATGAGAGGAAATCCTTTCATAGTTAAAGGATTGTCGTTTCCAATGCTATCCTTTAAGTGTGAAAGGATTTTCTTTGATCTTGGAGTGAAATCTATAGTCGGACCAAAGAAAGAATAATTTTTACGTTAAAACAAACTTATTGCATGATATTACGTGCTAGTAATGTACAAAAGCCGAACTTTGGTGAATGCAAATATAAAATCTATAATTATCAATTCTATAACAACAATGCTTCATAGATTTCAGCGCTAAAAAATTTAAAGGTACAACTTTGTGTGCGGTACAAATTTTTCATATGTCAAAAGCGTAAAAAGCAATGATAAGTGAGGTTATGCGTACACGCACCTTCCAAGGCTTTCGCGTCACAACTTGGGATTCCTAATTTTTTAAAGAAATCCATTTTCAACATCATTTCGCAAGTTTTTTGACTCACTTTATTGGTTAATAAATAAATCTTGCAGTGAAAAAATTGACTTGCACACATTGGGTGCTAAACGATATTCACTCATGCGTAGGCGCACTTTCTCCGCAAGCCAACAAATGAAATCCTTTAGTAGTTAAAGGAATTCTTTTGAAAGTCAAAAGAAATCGTTTATCAGTAAAACTACTTCTGTTTTGCATTTAACGGATAAGTCTTTGAACAGTGAGACGATTCTATCGATGGACAAAAGAAATCGTCTTAATTTCAAAGGACGGATTCTGAAAGGAACGTAATTTTACTATTAATAGATTTTTTCTTAGAGTGTATGTATAACTATTATGTACTTAAAACAAAATGTAATCCACTATTTCTTGTAGCAGCATTATGCTGAATTTGTGAATAAATGCGGATTACATTCTGCAAAAAAATATACTAAACAAAATATTTCTATGATCCTTTTCAAACAATATATCTTGACTATTTCCAGTCCAGCTTTTAATGAATTTTCCAGGACAATCTTTCCTTGTAATTTTGCCACAAGCAGTTTATCATATATCAACATGGTTAAAAAAAACTAATTCTAGCTTTTTCTTCTTGCAGAATTAAGTTCAACGTTCGACTGTTTACCTAACGGCGCCCCTATTCCTGGTGTTCCTCGTGGCGTCCCATCATCTTTTTCTTTTGACAGACAGCATTCTCCCGACAGGTCTCTTTCTCCTGCCAGGCCTCTCTCTTCTGTCAAATTTCCTCTTTGTGAAAGGTCCAGGTCGCCCCTAGACATATCTAGGTCTTCTTCTGACAGGCATACTTCTCTCGGCATGTCTCTTCTTCCTGCCAGCCGTCTCTCTCCTGCCAAATCTCCTCTTCGCGAAAGGTGCACGTCTCCTCTTGCCAAGATTCCTACTACTGGCAGTTTAAAAAATATTCGGCTTATTCCCCACACGAATCCACACCGGCTATTTCAAATTCGAAGATACGTTTTTCCTCGCGATAAATCAATTCAAATAAAAGGAAAATATCAGGTCCTCAAGCCCATTTCAATCGAAGAACAAACAGTATTATCAACATCTGATGGTGACGTCTTTGCAATATTGGAGCAGAATAATAAAGTTCTTCGCGGAATTTATACAAACAGATATATCCTTCAGAAACGGGTGAAAATTAACATGCTCAGTGGCGCGGTTGTTGACTTGGATGAAGATGAGATCGAGGAAACACCCTTAGGCAATATGAGACCAATCTCGAAGCATTTTGAAGCAGTACGTCTACACAACGTGTGAACCACAATCTTCTACACCGTTAATTCAATAAAAAAAAATGTTGAACTAAAATATAATATTATTTGTGATATAAATTAGGATCAAAACGTTTCCAGTAAGGGATCATTCATAAACTATTTTACGCGTTTTTCTTCTATTTAAATGAAGATGAGAATATAATATCCGTGAAGTAAAAAAGAATACGAAGATCTAAACAAAATTAAAACGCGTAACTTAGTATATAAAATATCCCCTATTGCTAATTCTTTTTTTTCTTTTCTTAAAAAGTTGTCACGAGATCTGGCATAGATTCTTATCGAAAACCTGATTGGCTGCTACACTGAGTGAATATGACTTTTATTGGCTGTTTTCGGTTTGCTCTTTGCTATAAAAATTTTAGAAAAATGGCTTTTACTTCTGAAAGAGAAAATTTAATTGTAAATTATTATTTGATAATAAAGGCAAAAACACGGCTTTGAACTTTTTGACCTTATGTCTTAAAAATAAGAAAATGATTCCATTCATAACCCCCTTTTCCATATCAAATAAGGCTATAACGTATGTATTCATATATATCCGTGAAAAAAGCCTTTATTTTACGTAACTAAACACCGTGAAAATTACGGAGCGAATTCCGTGAACTCCAGAATTTGTAAGGAGGCCAACTCTTTTATTCAAAAATTGTATCAACCAGCTCGACTTTTTCAACATAACCGCGTATCAGTTCAAAACCTTGGTGTGTAACACGATTTATAACCGTGGCGGTATAAACCTTTCGAATTGTTCTGAGGTAATAAGTTTCTGTGTACCAAAGGGCTTTGCCCGTTCACTGATTTAAATTTGTTGTATTCTTCTTTATACATAATGTGTCCCCTGAGGGCTTACATGATTTCCATTTCTTCCAATCCTTCCGTCTACATATTTTATACAATCTTATCCTTACTATTTACAGTTATTTACACTTATTTACTGAAAGCCTTATATCAAGATCCTCATTTCTATTTTTTGACGATAGCGCGATTTGGGACGTGTTAGTGCACGAGTGAGCGTGTAATCGAAAGCGTGAGTGCAAGCGAGAGAGAGTGATAAGGCAAACGCATCTTAATCTACTTAACCTATTACATAACCATTACTTACAAATCTTCACGCTTCTAATTCAAGCGACTTCCGTTTCCTTTTTCTTCCCACAAACCATTCTTCCCTAGAATCTTTACCACATTCTCTCGCCAGCTTGCTCCATCTTTTGATCACCCAACTCAATATACTCCTTTTTTCTATTATATTCTCCTCCACTACTTGTCTTTTTTCTCCATTTTCTTAAGTTCCTTCTTACTACATTCTTCTTCTGTTTACATTCCTCATCCCATCCACTTCCATCACCTCCTTCACTAACTTCTTTTTTGCTTGTGCACTTTCATACTCCTTTTATTTCTGCTATCATAATTTCCATTTCCCCGTTTACATTTCCTCACCCCATTTTGATATTCCTGACATTTTCCTTGAACTGTTATTTACCTTCCATTGACTAATCCCCTCTTTCTGCTCTTTTTACTTTTGCTTCCTTTTTAGCCTTATTGTTAATACTCATTTCTCCCTCTACTGTCACTATTATGGGAAAGTGATCCGAATCTATATAATTCCCTACCTCTAGTTTCTTAACCTTCTCTCTTACCTTGTCGTCCACTACCACATAATCAATTACCGTTCGCCTCTCTCTCCTGAACGTGTATATTCTTCTTCCTCATCCCCCTCTATACTTCCGTTTAGAATAAACCAACCCATCGCCCCTAGACTCTTTAACAATTTATTTCCCTCCCCATTCAGTATCTTGTCTTTGGATTTTCTTCCTCGCTCTCCACCTCATTTCCTTCCTTTCCTATCTCCTATGCTCGCATTAAAATCTCCTCCTGCTACGAGCCTAATGTCTTGCTTATTTTCTTCCATCGGTTCCCTCATATGCCCTGATTTCTCCTGCATATCACCGTTCACATAATCCCCACTCTCTTCCACTTTTCTCTTCCCATATTTACCCCTTCTACTATTATTTCTTCTTTTTGATCTTCCCTCTCTTTCTTATCCTTTCCTGTTATACATTCGTTCCTTACTCCCATCACCATTCCCCCCATTTCTCTGCCTTTTTTATTTTTCCTTTTTGCATTTTGAACTTTCCATTTGTAATTTCTTGGTAACTTTCCCCTCACTCTTTCTCATCCCCTTCCATCTAGCCACGTTTCCATCATTACTACTACAGCTGATTGCGCCAAATTTATCATAGAGTCCGTATCCTTTCTCTCCAATACTGCTATATTCCAGTAACATATTCTCCATTCTTTCCTACTTTCGTTTCTCGTCTCTTTTTGTTTCTACTATTTCTTATTTTCCTACCTGCTGTTCCTTCCTCTCCTAGTTTTCCGGTACCTAATTTTTCACCAAATCTTCCCTTTCTTCGTCCCAATCCAACCATACACCTTCAATCTGTATTCTGCCATACTTAACCCACGTTCTCTTTCCCTTGCTTCTTTCCTCTTCCGCTATTTGCCATAACTTATACTGCATCTTCCTTTTTACCCACGTCAAATCATCCTCTATTCTTTCCGAGATTCCATATAACAACCTCTTCTTTGCCATCACTTCCCTTTTTTGTTCCCATTTCTTTAGTTTCACTAGTACCATTTTTTCTCCATTTCGCGTTTCATTTCCTATACTTCGCATTTCTTTCATCCCTTCTTTAGCATCTATACTTTTTAGCATATCTTCGGCTCCTTCCTTCAATTCCTTCCCTTCTAATCTTATACCCTTTATTACTACGTTTCTTTTTATATCTTTTCTCTCTTTCTTTTCTATTCTTTGTTCTATTTTTCTCAGCCTTTCCTTCTCCTAATTCCCACTCTCCCCACCTCCAAACTCTCGGTATGAGCTTTCTATATTTTTTATTCTACCTTCCAACTCCTCTTCCTTTTTATGAGGCATTTCCTGTTTTTATAGTCTTTGCTCTAACGTCTGCATTCTTTTCTTCAACTTTTCCCTGACTTCTTCCCATTTCCTCATTTCTTTTCTAAGTTCGGCCATTTCCCGCCTAATTTCTTTCTTTATTCCCGCTCCTCGTTTTTCCTGCTTTCCTTCATATATCCCCATTACTTCTATCATCATCTTACGCATGTCATCTAACTATAAATTTTCTTCTGTTGGCCCTCTATGTTCAAGTTTGTCTTCATCCTTCTTCTTGCCTTTCTCCCCCGCTTCATTTGGGTCTTTTCACGGTGGCGTTCTGTACATTTTATGATTTTTTAGGGTGGATCCTGCTTCTACCTTATCCTCACTGGTTCCTCTCTCCGCCCAGTCCTTCTTCCTATTCACAAACCTCTCGATTGAGTCAGAGTTCCCGCTATCCATCAAACTGATTTTGATAAACCTCGCGTATCGCCCTACGTAACTTTCGTAACTTCTATCGTCACTCTACTTCCCCACCCTGCTACCTTGTCTGCATCCATGCTTTTCCCTACCTATCATGCACTGGTTCTGCTAGCGGGTTGCATCGGTTCCCCCACCCTGCTCCACACATCAAACAAACTAACCTCTCAGGCTACTCCAAAACTGTCTCAAACGCTCAAAATATCACTCACTTTCTCACTTCTATTATTTTGAACATTCAATCATTCACTCCAAAAACCCTTGCTTCACACTCTGCCCATTAACACACCTCAAATCTCACTGTAATTGACCAAATTCAATGTTCTGCCATTTTAAAGACTGTTCAATTTTGAAGATGTATTTTAAACAACTTAAATTTTGATGATTTTGGAAAACAAAAGTCAATTTTTAAATTCTAAATCATCCAAATTGAGAAATTTCGAATGTAAATTATCAAAATTAAAAAATGTTTTATTGATGGCTTACATGTATTTTCCGAACGAGCTGAGGTATTTGAAATTGTTATGTTAGAAATAGCTGGCAATATGTACTACATATATCGTAAGTTTCATTCTCGGTAAACCGTTACTTCACACTGAAAGACAATTATGTTTGGAAGGTATGGGGGAGTGGATGGTCACATAAAAGAGAGAGTGCAGAGGGCAAATGTGGTGATGAGGCAGGGGTGGGGGTTGGGAAAGAAGTTATTCGCAGATGATTTTGAAAGGAGAATGAATAAGGTGAATAGGACACAGGAGAGGTATGTAAAGGGGACATTGGGGTTGGCAAGGAACACGCCTAATTATATTGTCAGGAGGGAGACGGGGAGAACGAGTGTAGGAATTCTAGCGGGGAGTCGGGCGTGTAAATATGA
>JAABKJ010009392.1:0-11215 GCA_011634705.1 Andricus grossulariae
CAACCCGAGGACGCGTTCGGTGGCTTTGTCATAGGCCCTTCAGTTCTATTCGAAAGGAATAGAAACCAAAACCGAATTGAATATATATATATAATAATTGATTGGTATCATTTTTAGATGGCAGTTGCTCCTAGTGGGACCATGCGGTGGTTGTCTAACCTTATTTTTTAATTATATATGTATACACATATATTTTACCAGAAATTGGTTTTGAGATTGTTAATCATTGTAAATCACAGTGATGTTCAGTGATGTAGGTTCTGAAGAGCTTTTTTGTAGGAATAATAAAAAAGTCCTTCTTTAAAATGATCTAAAAATTCCAACATAATTCATTTTTTATTTCATAAATAATAGCACCTTCCACATATTGTACTTTGTGTAATCCGCTTCAAATTTGTTGGTTCAGAATAATATAATTTATAATGACAAAAACTGTTGTTTTGATTGCCTTTATGTGTCCTAGATAATAATAATCTAGGATAGTTTTTCTGGTACAGAGCTTGAAATCTTTTAAGGTGAGAAGTAACGTCACACGAGATGATCCTGATGATCCTGGAAAAGCAGGCGGACATCAAAAGTATATGGCTTATTTTATAGTCTGATTATATTTCCACGAGAAACAGCATTGCTTTTTCACAACAATTTTTAATCGACAAACATTAAAAACAATTGCAACAATTAGTGAACTGATAAAAAGAATTTCGAAAGTGATCAATCTAATCTCTGATTAATAAAGTTTATTCTGAAAATTGTGGTAAAGAAACAATATTGTTTTGATTGAAAATACAATCAGATTATAAAATGTATCCCTATACTTTTGGTGTACATGTGTTTGTTCTAGGGTAAATTTTTATTAAATTAGGCCCTCTTTAAGCCCTGAGAATGGCGAAAATGGACGTTTTTGCCTCTTTGGAGCACTAAAAGAGGGCTTCATTTATTACAAATTAAGACCTCTACAAGCCCTCCTAGGTCCTATTAAGTTTTACAATTGAGAGGTGTAAAAAAGGGCTAAAATTTCGATTCGGGAGCACTGGTGTATTTTATAAGACGTCTCAAAGACGAATCATGACCCAGTGCCCACTGATGTCTTTTGCATGATTGATAATGCATTTGTATATCAATAATAAATCAGAGGGACTTCTGCGCATTCTGTTATTCTGTAGCCATGAGTAATTAGATTAGAAACTTAATATCTCTTGGGTGCCGATTCTAGATGACCCAGTTTCCTATGAGAGAGAAAAATACCATAAAAACAACGGTAATTCATTTGTGTGAACTGAACGAAATATATAATGACATTTGAGACAACACTTTTAGTTATTCTGAAATCAAACTCAAAATTGCTATTTTACTAGATATCTGAGATTATTCTTAACAAATTTAAATCCATGAATAAGCAGCAGTTTATATTTTATTTCATGCATCACATTACTATTGTAGCATGCGAAAAATTATGGAAAATACCTATTTATTTAGTTAATTATCCATGGGAACAAAAAATAAAAAAACATCCTTAGAATGTCACTGTTGACAATTTTCGCAAATTTTTCATGGTTTCCAAGTACAAGAGTAGCAGAATTTGACAAATGTGTGTTACTAATTCGAAATTACGATACATATTTCGTTAAATTTTGAAATTTTAGGTCACAGACTAATTATTTTAATCCATTTTTCGTGTCTGTCGCACAGAAGAAACTAGGGATTCAATTTTTCAAAAGAAATATCTAAGAAATAATTCTATAAAATATAATCACTGCCTTAAATATGATTACTGAATATCTATGAATCTATTGAATTGACGCGTTTTATAACAGTTCTATTTGTGTGATTGACGTATTAAGTTTTTTGTAAAAAAAATATATTTTTGACAGGCCGTAATGACAGTATATTTTTAATCCTATTTTTAACTACAATTTGAGGAAAGTAAGACAATTGAACAATTTTTCTCTTGTGTTATACTTACAATCGGACAGCATTATATTTTTTCAATTCGTGGCAAAAAGGTTTTTATTTCTGAACTGAGAACTATATGGGAGTCGGGACTACCAGTGTACCTCCAAGATACAATAAGGTTCACAGGGACTCAAATATCAATGCTTTTAACTGCTTAATCAAAAATATTTCGTCGTCTCACACAAAAAAAAACCAAGTCTCATTTTTAACAAAGAAAAAGTGTCAAAATGTACTGAAATAAAATTGAACTATAATTGGTTTATATTTAGCAATAAGAATATTGAAAGCTATTCAATTTTTCGCAGTATGAACATTTATCAATTGAATGAATTTAACTGAAGTTCAAAATGAGTTTGTAAGAAAATCATCTAAAAAAATTAAAACCCTAGTTTTTTCTGTGCAGTTTCAAATACCCGTAGGATTATACCTTATTTCCAAGCGTCAAACTTTTTAGGTTAATTGAAAAATGAACATCTATACGAGTTGGAACTTTTCTGACTCTCTGAGGAAACCTTTCTCCTATATCAAAATTAATCATTCGACATTCTTTTCACCCTGGACAGTTTACGGGACCGCCACGGAAAATTACGCATATGTTTCATATTTTTATGAAACAAACAAAAACATCAAATTTCTTACACATGTTTCGTAAAATTACGACAGCAGTTTCAAACAGTCTCAGAAAACGACGTACTTCAGACCTGTTGACGCACTATAAGCGTACAATCTTCCACAGACGTTTTTACAACATTGAAATATTTGTAGAACATTCATACGTTTGACATTGTTCGATTTTAGAACATGATAGAAAAATTCAATATATCTCCAACTGAAGAATCCTCATCCTCAATGTACGGATTAATTAATTTTTAAATATTTTAAAAATTAAAATAAATTACAAAAATTATAAAAACAAAAACTTCAAAATATTTCTCTGATACTTGTTTTTTTTCTTAATCGCAACATTGAATAGTGAAATATAACCCATGTAGAAAAATTTCCTAGCAGACTGCAATCATGTTAGCGTCAGTACTGCTTTTCTCAAGCCTGTCCATTCACGAAATACTAGCCTGGTGCGATTTTGGCGCTGTCTTGCATAGTAACATTTCTTTACACATGTAAACATTGACACGAATTTTGAATAACAGTCAAAACTATATCTGAGTATTATTTAATATTATATTATTGAGGCACAATGGGCTTCAAATCCTGTGCGCCAGGGGGTGCTCCTGTCGGAACCCCACACCCCTCTGTAAACTAACTACGTGTAATAACTAGATATGGAAAGAAATTTAAGGATGTATATATTCTTGATTTAAAGTCTGTGAAATAACAATTTGGAATTTTTAAGGAAAAACCTTATTTCATAGACCTCTTCCAGGCCATTTATTCAGAATTTTGTACATAAAAATGATTTTTCTGAATCAGACCGATTCCCTCATCAGATTATCTTTAACATTTCGCAGAAAGTTAGTTAGTATTTTGGAACCATAAACGGATAAATGAAATCGAAATTTTTTTTCAAAAATGTATTGAAATAGTTATTCTCAATATATCTAGAGTGCTCATTTAAAAAAAAATAAGGACCTTTGTGTTGACGAAGTATGTAGAATTCAAATAATATGTTGATTATTAGAACTTGAAAAAATTATATAATAGTTATGTTAAAAAATTAAAAAATCAGAAATTAAATTTATATAGGGATGACGGAGTGTGCACCCTCCGTCTCCATCTTAAAGTATGAGCATTCTTAAGATTGAGACGGAGGGTGCACACTGCGTCATCCTTATATAAATCTAATTTTTGATTTTTTTAATTTCTTAACATAACTATTATATAAATTTTTCAACTTCAATTAATGAAAATATTATTCAAATTCTACATACTCCGTCATCACAAAGGTCCTAATTATTTAAAAATGAGCATTCTAGTTATATTGAGAATGGGTACTTTAATATACACATTTTTGACGAAAAAAATCGATTTCATCTATCCGTTTATGGTTCCAAATGCTAACTATCTGCGAAATGTTAAAGATAATCTGATGAGGGAATCGGTCTGATTTCGGAACGTCATTTTTGTGTACAAAATTCTGAATAAATGGTCTGGAAGAAGTCGATGAAATAAGGTTTTTTCTTAAAAATTCCTAATAAACTAAATTTATTAATTATTGTGTAGTCAAATGAACGAAGTATCTAAAGACTAGTCGATCAGAGCGTTACGTCCCTGTTCAGCACCAGTGCAGCATTCTAGGCGTTCTAGATTGGACCAGTATATAGCGCTACGAAATTTTTCCAAAGTGATCAAAGTAATTACATAAGTAAACCTAGATTGTATTTGAGTAATTTATCATTCAAGTTAAGATTTCACTGACGTAAAAATATCATGCCATATACTCAAGAACATCCTACTTTCCCAAGTGTGAGTCTTATATTTTTGCTGACCCTTTACCCTCCCTCTTAGGGCCACGTAGCATATGTATACTTCCTAAAGGCAGTGACATTTTAAGGTGTTTTTTCCGCTGAGGCTTTTGTCCTGAAGTTAGGCATTTGCATGTGTTTCAATGTTAAGTCAAACTTGCAACCAACTTCTGGGCAAAAGGCGTTAAATGCCACATTGATAACACATGTATTTTAAGGATGTTGGTTAATCACACTTGGAATTTTTGCTTTTCATGGATGGCTGTGGTCTAATATATAATACGCGGACAAACTTCAAGAATAAGATGAAGAGAACTCACCTAAAATTCGGGACGGTACGTGAAAATTAATATTTTGTGTGAAAATATTTATTTTCTGAAACGGAGAAATGCTCTGAGAGCAGATGGATGTCGAGAAGGCCAAGAGGAGAGGGTAGAAGCAGAAGCGTCCTTGAGACACATTTGGAAACTAATAAAAACAAACACCAAATATTATTTTGCCTCGCACAAGTGGTTATCACCTCCCATCATATCCACCCCAGAACCACGTTCGGCCTCGAATATTAGGCGAGCCTTCTTTATTTTATTCCAAAAGTGTGTCCGCGTATTGAATATATGGGACCAGGGTCGTGCATGCAAAAGAAAAAAATCAGAAGTTGGACACGAGTCATTGATTTTACCCGAGTCGAAATTTTGGCCCTACTTTAGCCCTGCATGATTGCATTTAAGGTCTCCTTAATTCCTGCTTGGCCCTCCACGTTCTCTTCTGAATCCTACTGGACCTCGAGGCATAACATGAAAATATAAATTTGTAGTATTTTTCGGAAAATGTACATACAACATTTTTTTTTAGCTGCAGATTTGAGTAATTTCACATATTTGTTAGAGATTGTTAGAGATGTTTGGGATTGTTAATCATTGTAAATCACAGTAATGTTCAATGATGAAGGTTCTGAAGAGTTTTTTTGTATGAATAATAAAAAGTCCTTCTTTAAAATTATCTAAAAGTTCCAACCTGATTCATTTTTTATTTCATAAATAATAATAATTTTCTTTACAACGCCAATTTTATGATAAGCATTTATTCACTCAATTCTCATTGGCGAGAATCAAAGTATACTTTTCACTCATATTGTACTTTGTGTAGTTGTACACTTCAAATTTTTTGGTTCATAATAATATAATTTATAATGACAAGAACTGTTGTTTTGATTGCCTTTATGTTTCCTAGAAAATAATAATCTAGAATAGTTTTTCTGGTACAGAGCTTGAAATCTTCCAAGTTGAGAAGTAATGTCACACGAGAAGATAACCTTTTACTCCTGGACAAACAGGCGGACGCCAAAAGTATAGGGCTAATTTTATAATCTGATTATATTTCCACGAGAAACAGCATTGCTTTTTTACAACAATTTTTAATTGACACCCATTAAAACCAATTGCAACAATTAGTTTTAATTGACACCCATTAAAACGAATTGCAACAATTAGTGAACTGATAAAAAGAATTTCGAAAGTGATCAATCTAATCTCTGAGTAATAAAGTTTATTCCAAAAATGGTGGTAAAGAAACAATATTGTTTTTAATGAAAATGAAATCGGATTATAAAATGTATCCCTATACTTTTGGTGTACATTTGTTTGTCCTGGGGTAAATGGTTGTGTGACGTCACTTTTCGTGTAGAGGATTTCCAGGGCTACAGCAGGGCTTAAACAGAGGACTTAGGAGGACCTATAAAGGGCTAAGTTTTTATTAAATTAAGCCCTCTTGTAGCCCTGAAAGTGGGGAAAATGGACTTTTGTGCCACTTTGGAGGACTAAAGGAGGTCTTGATCTAATACAAATTGAGACCTCTACAAGCCCTTCTAAGTCCTATTAAGTTCTACAATTTAGAGGTCAAAAAGAGGGCTACAATTTCGACTCGGGTAGAAATAATCATTTTAAATAATTCCAGTGGACTATGGATGCCAAAATGAAAATGACTCGAAGGGTTTCAACTCATTTCACGCATCGTTATAGTATAGATTAGCGGTTCATGTAATTATTACACCCCACTGGAATACATCTTTCACTGCTCTCTCCTATATATCTAATAAATGCCAATCGTAATTTTCACGACAAAACGTTCCAAATGCAGATTTCTACCATTCGAATTTTTAAATGTGGAATTCTAAGTTCTTCAAAATGCTTTTTTGTTAATATTTAGATGAACACCTATTCCGGTCCTTACATATAGAAATACTCCACTTACACAGATAATTTTTTGACACTATAACACTTGGTCATCCTCCCAAGGGTCGCAATCTTATTCGGTGAAAAAATACTTTATTTTTTATGACACATGCATGATTTCAGCCCTTTTCGACGCCTTTAAAGCGGGGCTAAAGCTCTACTTTTTACTCCCAAGGGACTGAAAAGTGACGACAGAGGTGAATAATGAAAATTATACATTTATGAGTTCACATTTTACGATTATCAGTAATGATGGGCACTGCTCGGCCTGACTGTGGTAATACCTGACCTGACCGGTAATGTCCGGTCATGGCGGTAAAAGTTGGTAAAACGCGATCAGACCCAAATATCTTCATTAGTAATTTGTGTAAATAATTTATTATTTTTTATTATTTATATGTAAAGAAATTCAATGAGGCAGTTATTATAATTGAAAGTGGAAACAACGAAAGTGAAATAAAATTGAATTCTTTGAATGGGTTTTCAAGAAAAAGAATTGTTTAAAACATCTTTTAATATTATTTTTCTTTGGAATTACGAAAATTTTTGTAACGACTCTCACATTTACACGAATTTTTCTATAATTTTTTTCTCTTAATGAAGAGAAATAAAGAAAGCTTGCTAGCTTTAGTAAATAATATTCATGAATATTATTAAGAAACTTTATTTCACACGAAAAGTTTGAAAAAAATATTATAATAATTAATAGAGAAAGGAATTGCGTGACTAATTCAGTACCCTTGCATAAACAAAAAACTTAATTAGTTTTTTATTATTTAATTTCTGTAAAATACGACGATTACACATCATTCACTATTAAATTAACACTAAAGTAATACTAAATCTTAAATCATTCAAAATAACTTTTCAAGCTTCAAATTTTATAGACAAATAAAGACCTAATTTTAATTTATTTTGTATTTATCTGGCATTGAAATTTGAAATATTTTGTTTGAATTATTTATTTTCAATTATTTAGAAAACTTTTTTTAATGCATTTATACAAGACTATGTACACACAATTTACGTATATGTATATGCATAATTAAATTACGCAAATTACTACTAAATGTAAATTATTTATTAAATTTGTATATACATTATATCATACGTTAAAGAAAGAAAACCAGTATTTATATTTGCGATCATAACCTACAAGATACGAAGTACTCACTTTAGTGTTTGGGAATAAAGTTAATGGCATTTTTATTAAAAATAACTGAACATACTGCTGAATAATTTTTCAAAAATATTGTTTAATAAATGTGACACATTTTCAATATAATTTTTAAATGTATACAGTGTCAGTTTTAAATTCCCCTCGAAACTTGCGCGAAAATGTCAAAAGCGTCGTCTGTTATGCTCGGCTTTTTGGCATTTTTATTATGTAGTGAATAACTGGAAAATGTAGAACCGAAAAACTTTTTGTACAAGTTTGGCATAGGGTATGCCCTATCAAATAAATCACTTTTCTCTATAAAAACACCTTTTCTGGTGAAGATATTTGGGTCTGACCGCGTTTTACCAACATTTACCGTCATGATCGGTCAGGATTTGGTCATGACTGTGAAATCTCAAGCAGCGCCCATCACTAATTATCAGCCCACACACCGTAAATACACTGAGGAAAGTTTGGTTGCAAATAATAGAATCTTGCGGTTATTTATGAAATGTTACCATATATAACTGACCAAATTACCGTACATTACTGTAAATTTTCATAAATTTCTGGAAATTTTTACAAATGAATTTCGGGTAATGTATGGTAAGTTACCATATTTACCTGTAAAATTACCATAAATGACCAAAAATTTTCATTTTCCGGAAATTTATGAAAATTCAAAAAATGATTTGTTGGTAATTTATGGTAAGTTACCATATTTACCAGTAAAATGACCACAAATGACCGAAAATGTTCATAAATTTCCGGAAATTATGGAATTTAAAAAAATGATTTGTGGGTAATTTAGGGAGTGACCATCTTTACCGGTAATATTTCTATAATTGACCGAAATTTTTTATAAATTTCCGCAAATTTATGGACATTTTTAAAAATTAATTTCGTGTAATTTATGGTAAGTGACCATATATACCTGTAAAATTACCATGAATGACTGTAAATTTTCATAAATTTCCGGAAATTTATTGAAATTTGAAATAATGAATTTTGAGTAATATGGCAAGTTACCCTATTTACCGGTAAAATTACCATGAATGACCGAAAATATTCATAAATTCCCGGAAATTTATGACAATTTTTGTTAATGAATTTTGGGCAATTTATGGTAAGTTACCATAAATCATTTTTGATAATTTGGAACAAGTGAACAGAGATTGCATGCTTTTTCATTCAAAATCTAATATGGACTGAAATCATGACTGTATTTCGAGAAATGTCTGAGATCATTAATTTGTTATAAAGAGTATCGTATGCGCCAAGGGGGAGAGGCACTTTTTCTCCCCCTAGGTGCATAATATACTATTTTATGTTTCGCAACCTAATCCTTCTTCCACGTTATCAGGAAGCTTATACTTCTGACAATATTTAGGATAGATTCTTGTCAATGTCTCTCAAATGTACTATTATTTGTGGATCATAAAAAAGGTATTTAGAATATATGTTAATGACATTAAAGAATTTTAATACATTTATTAAATATGAAGGGTAATAGTTCTAGTCTGAACAATTTTTTTAGAATTACGATTGATTGGTTTATTTAAATTGATTTTGAAAATATTTTTTTATCGGGGTTTTCAATTTGTACCAGTTTGAAGACTTAGATAATCTTTAAATACATATAATATATATCATAAAATTAACTGTATATAAATTCACATGTTACGTTCGAAATAAGATCGGTTTTTATATTTTCCAGATAAATGAGAAATTCCATACTGTTACCATGTATTGAATGTCCTTTAGATACAAAGTTAAAGTTTATTATTGGTGCTCTGCACATCCTAACTATAAATTCGTATCTTCAGTGACGATGCGCTACCACAAAAATGGATTTTAAATATGTTTTCGAAGTCAGAGAGCAATGGCGATTGCAAATACCAGCTTTAGCTTAAATTCAGAGTAGTAAAAGTTTGTTACAATCAGCCATAAATAACGTCGAAGAAGGTTGGTGCCATTATGTGGCTCCAGCATTGCAAAATGTTTAATCTTGGCATCCACATAGCTTCCAACGAAAGTAATTTCCATCAATTGAAAGCTCCTATATCACTCATGAGATTATTTCAAGATTAAGAATGAGTTTTTGCTGCGCTGAAATAGATGTTTTCTTACACGTGATTGATTCACTACCATGAGCATATCAGAACTCAGATTTAGGAAAGAAATCTATAGAAGGGCATTTCCCAAATGTATATAAGTGGAAGATCCTGCACTTGGAATGATAACGAGAACAATTCGTCAATCATCTTTGAATAGTAGTATGAGAAAGATTGTAGATTGTAGAGTATAGAGTATAATGTAAATGTAGATGTGGGTGTATTTGAGTGTAGATGTTCATAGAAGCATGGTTTTCGCGAGAAAGTGAAAGCTGATAATGAGGCTGCGGACTTGAGAGAACGGTATGACTCACCCGACGCAGCAAGGGCGATTGCCGCCATGAGTGTCCAACGTCTCATTTTGGCATCAAAAGGAAGACCAGGATCGGTTAGATATTTCATGTAGACGGACAAGCTAGCCGGCAAACACGTTCTCCTGATGGCGTGTCGCGTGATGGTGTCTGTAAGCAGGTGCCAGGTATCTGCAGCCGCGTTATCACCTCAAGCTTTTGTATATTACAATGAACGGGCCGGAGTGAAAAACAGAGATCGAGGGTGCATTGCGTCGCGCTTGACAAGAAGCATGTTCGCTATATCAGGGGCACATGACTGCACCAAATATCGTGCAGTGTCCCGGCCCTTCGTTCCAACGTACGTTGATGTGCCAGCTGATATGCCACTTCCGCGACGATCTTGTTTAGTTTCTTTTTCTAGCAACATCGTGCATCGACATATCTTTCTTTTCCCCGTACACTACCCTTTGATTATATTCCCATTAACCACCTGATCCGCTCGTTTTTCCGTTTCTCACTACAATCAGGGAAGTTGTCTAGTTCCGCTCACGGTAATAGCCACAACGACAGCAGCGGCGGCAGAGGAAAAAGACCCTGTCTTTTGGTAGGTACGATAAAAGATAAATTTGAACATGAATTAAGACATATTGAGGTTGTCGGGCCACATCTCATGCATTACCAAAAGAACGGGTTTGTTTTATGGGGTCATAAGATGCGCCCACCGCGGCGATCACCGCTGAACTGATTTTCATTTAGCCCGCAGAGAGCCTGTGGAGTAGTGCGCGATTCGCATGGATGAATTTACACCGCCGCTACGAAGAGCGCAGAGCAAGTAAGCCGAGAACTGGCTTGGTTTACTCAGAGCTTTGTAACTCTTCTCTGAAGAGCGATTTAAAATACGACAATTTTAAGTTCACTTATTTCGCCGCGTCGGTGTAAACCGAACCTGTACTCTCTTGCGCACCTACATCGCTCTTTTGGACCTTGATATAGGGTACATCACCGCTCACACGTGCATATATATATATATATATATATATATATA
>JAABKJ010009393.1:0-11215 GCA_011634705.1 Andricus grossulariae
CAACGTCCAATGGTGACGTCTTTGCAATAGTGGAGGGTAATACAAGACTTCGTGGAATATATGCAACAAAATATCTCCATCAGTGTCCATATCCGACTGAAAAACGAGTTAAAATAAACATGGTTAGCGGTGAGGTTGAAGATATGACCCCCGAAGAGATTAAGGAATCTCCCTTAGGCAAGCGTCAACCAATCTCAAGGAATTTCAAAAAAGTAGTTGTACGTGACTTTTGTCCAGAAGATAAGCTTAATTTGTAAAACAATGTGAAACTAAATTATTATATTGTTTAAATATTTTTCATATTTTTCCTTGTGAGAAATACATGTAGAACTTTATAGTTTTCGAGCAACTTCTAAATATCAAATAATTAAACAAAAAACGTGTCCATTTTTGTAGACTTTTTTTGACATGGAGTGACCCTTGGATGATAGCCCTCTGCATTCATCACGCAAGTGCCGCAGCATGGTTTTAGGACGCGTATATGGCTTCGTGGTTACGAACCAGTGTTAGGTTTGCCCCTCTGAAAGCATTGATCGCAAGGACAATTATTTTAACCAAATGTTCCTTGTACCATCTTGATACCTCGTCTCCTTTTCTTTCTCTTCGTCTGTAGAACGGAGAATTCGATCACAATTATAGTTTGTTATCAAAACTTCTGAAGAACGATGTTGAGACGGTCTGTTCTACTTTCATAATAAGAATTAAAATCATAAGGCTACAGGCAAATATTTATGTTGATACTCCTGTGAATCAACAGTGGACAAGCAGGTAGAGCCAAGGGATGATTCACAGAATCATTCGATCATGCGATCGATTGCGCGTGCCATCAGCTAATAAGAGGGAATAACGTAAGACCAATGAACCTAATATTTTCATTCTGGTAACATGAGCAAACCTCTCGTAGCTTCCGGAGCCTAAAACTTCTCTGAAATGGTGAACTGTAACCATCTTGAACATAAGACGTTAATTATATATATATATATTCACTTAAAATGTACAATTATGCATATATATTTTTTGTACGCTTTTTTTCTGAAATCGTTTTCATTGACAGAGAAGGATACAAAAGCATGAATCTTATTTCGGATTTGAATGCTTCCAACGAATCTTAAATGATGATTATTGATCAATTATGATAGTTTTTTTAATATCTTATAGTTTTTCACTATTGTAAATTCTTCGATGATCTCATCATATTTTACAATTGTCTTTTGAATTCTCACACTAACAAATTTATTTTAATAATATTTAATATTCTAATTTTATTTGTTTTCCTATTCGATTTTTAATATGTACGCTTCTGAATTTTCGAGACTGCGCACTCCGATTGATACAGAGTTGTTTGTATTGGTATTACCACGATGGATTGTCGTGGGTGCTCCTATTATACTCACACGAAAATAACAGTTTTTGATCAATAATTTTAACAAAATTCCCACGTGATGGGTTATACATATAAATTTGCTTTTTTGGACATTATTTTTAACCTAGTTTCAGGTGAAATAATTTTTCCTTTTATGTACCTTATTTCACTTCATGTCTAACATAACCTCCAAAATGTAATACTTTTAAACATTACTATTTTTTATTACAGGCTAATTATTTACAGCTATATTCAAAATTATGACTCAACAATATTTTTCATTCAAGAATTTACATTTTTTTTGAATTTTTGCATATGAACGAGCAACCACAACAATGACTACTCATTTTTCTCGCTTAACTTAAGTTGAACTTTTTTTAACCTGATTTTGATGATAAGCTCATTTTTAATTTTTTAGATCTTCTATTGTCTTGTTATACCAGTTTATTATTATTACTATTCAATTGTATTGATATTTTATATCAATTTGAATCTGATGAGGAAACCGGTACAAGTTTCGAAACGTTATACGTTTTAGTTTCGTCTATCTTGACACAATGAATTATACTATTTTTGTCTGGAAGCAGTCGCTTTGACTTTTGTCACCACTTTCATATTCTTAAAATAATAATTTACAACTTATAATTTTTCTTTAGAATTACAATTTTTCTTTCTCAAGATTTTATAAATTTATCCTTGAGATTTTCAAAATATTAACTTTATTTTTTGGTTGTTAAAAATCTATAAAACTTTCCTTCAAGAAATTTTATAATCTTAGTTGATAAGTCATCAAACTTTCTGGATTTATATTTGGTTTACTATTTTTCTTTATCACTAGATTTTAAATCCCCGTAATTTGTAGAGCAACATTCATTTAAATTTTTACAGAATATATTCGTATACTATTTTATTTGCATGCTAATTAAAATAAATTTTCAAAAATGTCTACATTAACATTTTAATATGTATAGGAAGGTGCTTTATTTATATATCATTACCCTTCCCCCTTTAAAATCTCTACTCCGGAGGGATATTAATTTTTTTACGTTTTTAATATCTTTCTTTTTAATGAATACTTATTTATAATAGGAGGGGTTCTCATTTTTTAAAATATATTTTCATTCATTATTAGAAGGAAAGATAATAATTTACAAACTTCTTCTACTTTATATTTTTATATGTAATTACCTAATATATTTTACAATGATTTTATTTTCTGTGTTCTTATTATTATCAATATTTGTCAGGGCTCATATCGCAAAATCGCGTGTTTCATGCGATTCATATGGACAACAGATGTGGTCCCGACCCCTTTTAAAATCTTTCCGTTAAAATCACTACTTATTTGAGTAATTGTATAAGGCCCTTCATAATGGCCTCTTAACTTCATAATTTTTTGTTCAATCAGTGAGTGAATATACTGTCTTTTCTTAAAATTCATTTAATTGATTTGACGACCATAATATTTTTTACACCGTTTCTCTCCAGCTTCTTATCGAAAATTAACCATTGACTGAGTCGCGATTAATCGATATAAAAAGTCATCCACTAATTTTACAAAAGTCGACGTGAGCTTTTCCTCAGTGAATTCGGAAGGAAATACTGCTTTCCTGCCAAATACGACTTCGAGAGGTGTGCCACCTGTGGATTCATGAACTGATGTCTTAAATGAGAGCATTGCATAAGGCAACCACAGGTCTCAATTTGATTCTTTGCAATAATGGCGAAGATACTCTAAAAAAGTGTGATGACTTTGTTCTTACGCTGGTAAAGATTCAGGATGGTAAACTGATGATTTATATTGTTCTATTTTGTATAATTTCGTGAACTCAGCCATTATTTCAATCATAAACTGAGGTCCCTGATCGGTTTGAATAGATTTGGGACACACAAATCGGCAAATAGAATGCTCGAGAAAGAAAGCTGCTATGGTAGGAGCGTCAATATTACTTGAAGGGATGGCGTCTGAATATTTAGAAAGGCAATCCTGCCAAGTCATCATACATTCGTTTCCAACATCAGATTTCGGAAAAGGGCCTACTAAATCAATTTGTAACTTTTTTAAATCTCTCATGGGTGCATCTGTTATGCACATTGGCAATTTAGTTTTTACCCGTACTAACTGTTTCTTTTGGCAAAAATCGCACGTTTTAACGTGATTTTGAACATCCTTTTTCTCACCTTTCCAATAGAATCTTTCTGCAACCCGCTCTAGCGTTTTAAATACACCTTTATGACCTACTGCGGAGTCATGATCTTCTTCAATAATTTGAACTCTTGGATTTTCGGGCGGGATCGTCACTTCTCCGGTACATACTTTAATATAATAATCTTACTTTCTAAAATAATTTCTAAAAATTAACTCTACCGTATGTCAAGGTAACCTATCAAAACCATTACTTTTTCGTGGAGTACTTAAACTTTTCACTTCATGTTCAGTTATTGCATCTTTTAATTTTGATATTGCTGATTCAATATCAACTGTATATATTCTATCATCGAATTTTTATTAGAAATATAAATTAGAGACAACATTTCTGTTGTAATTCAATGAAACAACGTGTCCAACTTGAATCTTTTCATTTTTTAGATCAGACAATTTAATAATGGAATTATCCATTAATTCACGACCAACCGTGGTAGTGAGGACATGGTCACAACTCATAAACTCCACCAGGTGATCGTCCCTCATCCATAACTTATCTTTAGGAATTTGGAATAAGGGGGTGAGAAGATTCCTGCCTGTCACAGCACCCTCCCCTTGGACTTGTATTGAAACAGCGAAATTAGGTTCCTCTTCCTCATCCCCCTCAATTTCTTTGATAATATTATATTCCCCAACTATGGCCTCTCGCAAATACTCATTAATTAATTGATCATCATCGCTATCGTTACCATTTCGATCTGGGGTGGCCTGTACCTTCATTAACCAGTATGCGCACGTAATAGGGTTCCCTTCACCAAGTGATCCATCCAAGACCTTTTCGGTTGAGTCCCAGACTCATCTACTGGCGGCACGTCTTTATCACTGGTTGGAGTTGTTTTTAACTCTTCTCCATCACCAGACCTGCTATAGGCCTTCCCCGAACGACTCCCAGACTCAACATTTGGCGGCTTGTCTCCGTCATATGTCAGGGCACATGTTGACTGCTCGACATTTTCAGACTTGCTGTTAGCCTGTCCCACAATAGTCCCAGACACATTTTGTAGCGAATTACTTACGTTATCGGCTCTAGCCCTCTTGAATTTTGCTTGGTCTGACAAGTCCCCAAAACTGGTACTGTCCTTACCTAAAAGACATTTTTTTAGTAACTTTCTTTTTGAAGTACCTCGGTAGCCCGCTTCCTCCGGATCCTTTTCAACCACACTGACATTCCCACTTATGTCGAAATCTCTCAGGGAATTATTAGTACCTGCTTGAACATTCTCATCATTGCTCACACAAACCATAGAATTCATATCACCTTTGATAACAGTTTCATCACAAGTCAGATCAACCCTGGAATTTATACCACCCTTCTCACAAGGAGTCACAAATAATCTGTCCACAGGAAATACATGATACCAGAACTCTTCCTCTTTTGGTGAAATTTCAGGGCGCAAAAGAATGTGCACTTTTCCAGCTCCCTGATTATTCACCTAAGAGGCATTTGAATCCAATTCCTATTCGTTATTCTGCCTCAATCCCCCTACAGGATTTCTCGACAATTCATCTGCATTGGAGTTCGCTCGCCCTGGCTTATGAGTAACTTCAAATTCATATTCTCGCAATCTTACTTTCCATCTTGCTAGTTTTAAACATAGGGTAGGGTCATTTAATTGATGTAACCATACTAGAGGCCACACTAAAATTTGCATTTTTCTGACTGCAAGACAAGATTTGCCGTTTTCAGACATCCTAATAATTTCTCAAGTTTTTTGTTATATTCTTTCAAAGATTTGGCATACATAACGATAATCATTCATATAGACAAACAACGCGATAACCTGCGATCCCGACAGAATCCTGTCTATTAATCTTTGAAAGGTCGCAGCTGCATTTTTCATTACAAAGGGCATTGTATTAAATTCATAGTGGCCAAAAGAAGTGGAAAATGCTGTCTTGCGCCGGTCAACCGGCTCAACTTCTATCTGGTGAAAACCAGATGCGTGTTCCAAAACTGTAAAATATTTTGACCTCTAAGCTGAGCCAAAATATCTGTTATATTTGGAAACGAATATGCATCCCCGACAGGCCATACACCATATTTTATTTCCTTGTGGATCGGGTTGTTTCGGTACCATATAGGCGGGTAAATTGTGACGTGAATCTAAAGGTGAAATTGATTCATTTTCAAGCAACTCACTAGTTTCCTTGCTTA
The DNA here is from genome assembly GCA_011634705.1 of Andricus grossulariae. Classification (NCBI taxonomy): domain Eukaryota; kingdom Metazoa; phylum Arthropoda; class Insecta; order Hymenoptera; family Cynipidae; genus Andricus; species Andricus grossulariae. The sequence continues at coordinate 5,725 of JAABKJ010009393.1, forward strand.
TGACATCTTTATGTATCGGCGGATAACGGTATCCCTTTTTCGTAACAGGTACATCATCTGCTAAATTTACACGGTGCTTGAGAACGCTAGTTGATTCTAATTTATCACTCTCTGAATACAATTGAGGGGGATGTTTGCAAATGAAACGAAGCAAAGATCCTCTCTCCTCTTCATTCATATCTGTTAGATCTAAGGCATCTATTAACTGTGTGAAACGATCCTCCTCAGGGGTGTATATTTTTGAAATCTCTTTCTTTCTACCTTCTTCTGGCAATATATCTAGAAAATTGAATTTTTCTAGATCTGAAGGAGGTAGGGTAAGTCAAGTATCTCTGGTAGTTGTATTTATGCAATATAATGTGATATAGTTTTCTTTTATTTTAACTAAAACTTCCCCTAAAACTATCCCTGGGCCAAAATCTATTAGGAGTAAATAGCCCTCTTTTATCTCTGGATTTGTAACTGATATTTTCACTAACTGTTTTGTCCTTGCTTGAATATAAACTTCTACATTTAAATGTTCCGATGCAAGAGGGAAAATACTTAATGATTGTTCTATTTCTTTTTCTGACAGATGTATTGATGTATCCTTAAGGAATGGTATTACAAGTATTTCATCTTCTGGCAACGGAAGATTATCGGAGACTACTTGGGAGGAACACGAACTACTTTTTATAGTTGACAATACCTTCCCCAATATAATTACTGATTTTCCTCATATTCCACTCAAAATTAATTTGGGTCATTCATTAATTTTAATGAAATCTCTTAGTTTCTTTTTGCGAATAATATTTAATGTAGCACCTGTGTCTATTAACAATGCTCCTTTTCCTTCTACTAATTTTTCTGCGAATAATTCAACCTTTGGAGATTTTGTCATTCTTTCCGGGTCCTAAACCATCACAATGCGTCTACTAGGTGTAATTTCTGAAGAAGGTTTTTCGTCACATCAATCCGACAAACTTATTATTCGTTTAAAGAAGCCTTTCGGTCCTACCTATTTTCTTCTATTCTTTTCGCCAATTTTTCACATTCATTTATTGTATGAGCATTCGCTTTACAGTATTTTCAAAATTCTCCCCTTCTTCCTGACTATTTGGTTTTGTACACTCCCGTGCGAAGGGTCCCAGTTTCCGACATCGAAAACAGAGGGGAGGGGAACCGACATTCGGGCAATCCCTGGCTACATGCCCTGTTTTGGTACATTCACGACAAATTATGGAAGTTTGAGGGGCAGGCATAACACAACCCCCTATCCCGCAATTCTCGTGCATTTATACTTAATCCCTTATCAGTTTTTTCTCTTCCGGTTCCTACTGAATACGCCCTAGCATTTCCTTTATGTGGGCTAAATTTATTACCCTGGTATGACTTCCCTCTATTTGATGCTGCTGCGTCATTTTTTTCAATTTTTTCAGCTTCCGTATTTTGAAAAAGGTCTTTCGCATATTTAACTTTTGAGAGATCACTAACCCTATCGCTATGATCTTGTACCGTTTTATTGAAATTTTGAGCCACTGTGGAAAGGATTGTATTTAACTGACTTAGGTTCCTATGTTCTGTAAAAATGTTTTTCAAGTGTCTTAACATCTTCTCGATGGTATATATTTCCCGATCCAATGATGCATTATATGCGCTTCCGTAAATTCCAGATATAATTATTACAAATAGATGCTGTCTATCTCAAACAGGGATTGAATTACGGGGGAAAATGCAATCGCGGATAAATTGACGCACTGGGATATTTTTCTCATCAAAAAATTTAGGTAGGAACACTAGGGCAGCTTTGAATGGAATTGGATGTTGGGGCTCTAGTGCTGGCTTATTCGATATTCCTGACTCATCTCAAGTAATTCTCGGCGAAAAATATTCCCCCATATTTGTGTGCTCTGTTTCCAAGGCCACCTGCGATGGGCTCATTCCTGTTCGGTTCAGGTCAATGGCCTGAACTTTTTGGATCAAAGTTCGGATTTCCCCTGACAATATCGGGGGATAGTTTGAACTCGCCGGGCTGTATGTCATGACCGATGTTAGAGAAATACCCGGTGTTGCAGAGTTTGACACTCCCGCATTTGTTCCTGCAGCTGACACACTTATAAAGGGTGACACATTAGACCCGGTTGAACTTCCTGTCTCGCCACCATTAGGGTCAACCCCAAACTGGCTAAAGCATGATCTAAGTATCTCGTCACCCTGTGATGTAACCTAGCCTAGTTAGTTTACAAAAACAAAATTCCATTAAACACGTTCCCTCAGTTCTCCCCTGAATATTATTTCACTCCTCATAATAAAAACGTCAAATAAATAATGGTAATAAAAATCTGCGCATCACTAAAACCAACTAAAGTTCCAGTTCGAACTAGTTACCCAACAAGGCTCTTATTATCTATTGGTTATTTTACGCAACAATTCGAATTGCGTCCAAAAAATCTTAAATACCCTTTTAAGTAATCTTCCTTTTGAGATTCAATTGAGGCACGTTCTTTTCGCCCTCATTTCTGCGCGTTTAACTAAGCCGAAAAATAAGGCCTGACACAAAAAAAATTCCTTCACAACACGTGCAGAGCAATAAAATTTAGCTGCGTATTTTATTATGAAATTTTCTCAAACTACTTAGTCAGTTCACTTTGAAAATACCAATGTCTCTCTCTCTAATTCATTCTAGATTTAACAATTAATTATTGAATAATTTCCCCTATTGAATCTTTGCATAGTTTTTAAAATTGAATATTTTCTTTCAAGTATCTCGCGCTTCTCTATACCTCCGTGAGGTGCTGCCTCTACGGGAGGGCTCGCCAGAAGTCAGTCTGTTACTGATAAGACTGACAGTGTCAGTAACAAAGACTACGTAAAATAGACCCCAATAATTATCCTCCAAGTTTTGCTTCGACTTGGAGTTTTTTTCAGGGTTCCAATATGAAAAATTCGGACGCTTTGCTCTGAAGTACGTGCCGATTGACCGTAACCCTTTTTACGATTCCTGGAAAACGAAGAAAAAAATTTAAGAAAAACTTTCTGTCAGTCTCGCACTTGTCGTGTCAGTCTGCACCTGCTGAAAGTGGCGAGCCCTGCATTCGTCGTAGGGCATTCTATCGCTGGAAGCGATATCCGATTTTATGTATTTCTACTTCTTATGGTCCCTCTCAACAGGCTTAATGAATGCCTCAAGTTTTGTACACCTTCACGTTTAGTAACCGCGAGGGATTAAGCGACAATTCTGATAACCCATAGATGTTTTAAGGGTGTCGAGAAATCTTTGAGCCCAATTCTGCTATTAGTTTCACAAAATTAATTTGTTTAATTTATCTTGTCATGTCATTTTTCGAGTCATGACATGCCGACCTACATGTCATGTCCTGTCATGTCCTGAGCATGTAATTTCATGTCATCTCATGTCATGTGTTGTGCCATGTGTCATGTCATGTTCCATGACATATCATGTCGTGTTATGTGCGATGTCATGTTACATTTAATGTCATGCCATGTCATTTCATGTGTCAACACGACATGAAATGTCACATCACACACGTATGCAGCTGTTCCTGTTGGTCATTCAACCATTTTGGAAAAATCTTATGAAAGTTTGAGATGTGTTGTGAAAACACTTAACTACAATCTGCATCAATGGCGTAGTAGTGGTGACTTTTATATGATAAATATTTTAGTTGCTTTGCAATAAGGTGATATAAAATTTCCACGTTTCAGAGAAATTTCAGAGAAATTTTCGTATTTTAAAGGATTTCACAAAATTTTTGGAACAGTTCGGCCCTTAAGATATGACTGAGACGAATCTAATGATGTAGTGTTTATTCACGAAAGTATGAAGGACAGAAAGAGTCACAAGTTGTAGAAAATAAACTCTAAGAACTCTACATCTTTAATAAATTGGTAATTTTTAAGCCCTCCCAAATTTATTCACACTTCCACATTTCATTACAAGCAATATGCGTGTATTATCAATATTATTTTACCTTGGGACACCAAAATAATTTCATGAATTAGTATGATTCAGCTTATAATTGCATCACGTTTAGCGTAAAGGTAGCCCATATTTTGCATTTAAAACAAATATTGTATTTCAGCTAATAAATGAGCTATAAAAACTATTTACGCAAATTTGAAAAATACATTCTACATACCACCAACGTCCCATACTTATTAGTAATTTCTTATAAAAATCATTTTGCTTGTATCATATTCACATTCAGGTCACATTTTTAATTCAAAGAATTTTAAAATACAGTTGTGAAGTCTTGAAGAATTAAAATCGTTCGAAATTGAAAATGTTGATAAAAAATATTTGAAGTTGATCAAATGTAAATACAAATTATTTAATAAGTTTGCCAATGAATGCTTGGCAGTTTTTTCTTAGCTTACAATTTTACAAAATCATTTTTATTCTAATTTACAAAAAGAGAATTTATAAAAACAATCTCTTTTACAAGTAAGAATTCCTTAAATTTCGAAATTTCCTCGTCCCAAATCAGAGTTTGGTTGAATTCAAGAACTCCTAGCTTTTGTTTCTAGGAAAAGGATATTTCTGTAAAGAATTATAATTTGAATTGAAAAAAGGAATGTTTGATATGGAGTGGGAATGTTGGAAAAAGACATTTGATTATTCTCATTTAGAAGAAAGGAGCAAATAAAAAAAATCCCGTTCAAATTCATAATTATAGTTCTATTTATAACATTCCCGGTTCTTAATCAGAAGTCTTTCAGTGTTTAAAAATTTCATAAAATCTTTGAAATTTGTTTGAAATCATTCAAATCTTTCAAACTCTCTTAAATTAACCGGGAGAAAACTAGGAATTTGAAAACATCCGTTGGGTAGCCAGCCTGTATTTTCTTAAATTCATATTAGTTTTTTAGAGCTTTCGTTACAGTAGAAACTATATAAATTTTTCATGTAAATAGATTTTTGTTCTCGAATTTCGCTCTAATGAAATGTAAATATCTGAGATAAATAACGTTGACGCCTATGATTTGTAAGATAACGACTATAGGATATTAGTCTTATATAATTTAATGAAGCACTCAAATATTCATCAGTTACACTGTTACTATAATTCTTCATTACTACATTAATTAGTTTTTTCCCTAAATAGGCAAGATGAGGATTGTTTCTATTCTCGTCTTATTCTTGGCGCTCATCCTCCATTCTTTTAGTAAATATAATATTATAATGACAGTCTAGAAACTATTCAAATATATATTAAATTAAGCGAACTTGGGAGAATCATATATGAACATTTCTTCGAAATTCTCTGTTCGCTGATTCTGTATTCGCTGCCTTTTCCCATAGAATGTAATCCCCTGTTTCTTGTTGCAGATATGAGTTTACAGTTCGACTGCTTACCTGATGGCGCTCCTATTCCTGGTGTTCCACGTAGACCTTCTTATTCCCCTGACAAACGTCAATCTCCTGAAAGAACCCTTCATCCTGCCAGACAACATTCTTTGGGTTCTCCGGCCAAGTCGCCTTCTCCTGCCG
>JAABKJ010009394.1:0-11214 GCA_011634705.1 Andricus grossulariae
TTCTAGATCAATCTAAAATATCTATACCTTAAACCTATATACCTATCTACCCTTCACATATATACCCATCCACACATGACTACTTTACCACTGAGAAATTCACGCCTACCCCGAAAGGGAAACGGCTTAATGATATAATAATAAGAATAATAATATTCCAGAATTCAAAATAAAATTTAAAAAAAAGTCTAAAATAAAAACTTGATTAGAAAAAATATGATTTTAGTTCTAAATAGAATATTCTCACTATAATCCATAAATTAAAATATGTAATTAGTAAATAGATTAATTTTATTAATTTATAACATCTTTAAAGTAAACTTGAATTCTGGCAGAAAAAACTGAACCAGAAAAATTCAAACTTTTCAACTACTTAAAACTTAGATCTCTTTTTTGACAGAAAGCATTACAAAATATATTTTTACTAATAATTATTCAGACATTTAATTGAATTAAATACGGATAATAATTCTATGGAGCTTAAAAGAAATCGCCACGAATAAAATACGTGGAAATATTGTTTCAAACAACGTAATTTGCAGAATCATATAAATGGCTAAATCGAGGAAAAAATAATTTTCAAAAATTATATGAAGAAACTTTATATGTGACTTGTGACACTCGGCATTAAAATTTAACACAAAGAAAGAAATTCTAAATTAACCTGCATAATTTCAGAAAATTCTGGTTATTTAAGGGAGTTCCCTCGGTACGTAGCAAGTCAGTGGAGAGAATGCTTCAACTTGTTATTGACTCACCAGTCACAGTCATAAGTTTGGCAACGTCGCGCTCAAAATCACGTGTGTTATTCGAAATTCGGGCATAAACTAGAGCACGTGGAGCGGATGCGACGTTGCCATATCTTTAGTTCGCTGACGTCAGTCATACATTTACGGTATAAATTTTTGTTGTTCTATTCTTATAGGCTCTGAATGATACTTTTCGAAGCAGATATGGATTTGGGAAAATATTCTATATATCTCAGAATTATTGAACAATGTTTTCATTTTTCAATCATTTTATATACTACAAAAAGTGCGTCTTCTCATAAGATCACATTTTATTTTCTATCATTGAATTTTCGACTATGAAGCTCTGAAAGGTTCCCAAATTGTAACCAGAACTTCAGTGTATTTTAATACAACTTTTATCCAAACATCAAACGATTCTCGTTTGTAATTCTATTACCGAGGGAACTGCCTTCTCTGCTGATTGAACGGCACTGAAACGGCACTGAAATGGTACTGCCCAGTGCCGTTTCAGTGCTGCTCGTTTAAAGCTACTCAGATTCCAGTCTTAAATGCCTGCACAAGTTCCATTTATACCTGCGACTAGGCTGCCAAGTCGACCAGAGGAAAGGCATTAAAAGTAAAAATTAAAATTTGTAAAATTTTGAAATTACCTCTGTGAAAGTTAGAAATTTAGAATCTACAGGTTTCGATAATTTCAGATATTTAACTTTTTTTTAGAAATTTAAAATTGGAATAAATATAATGTATCTCGTAAATGGAACGAGATACGCCAAAACAGACAACATTTTCGAATTCAATTCCAGAATAGTATATTAGTATACAATTTATAGTTATGAAATATATATAATGAGAAAATTCATAAATTAAAAAAAGTGTTAATAATTTGAAGAAAATTTAAAAAAGGCATTCGGTTGGTGGCGGCCAAATACTGTAAATCACTCTGCCCGCCTGGTACGGTGACGAATACAATAGGGCCATTATATGACCGTCGCATCACGAGTGCCGTTTAGGTTAGATGCCGAAAGCAGCACAAACAGGCACTCAAACGGCACTGGTCCAGTGCCATTTCATCGGCAGGCTTAAAATCAATCAAAATCAAACCAATTTGTGAGAAAATATAAGCAAATAAATAAAAAAGAAAAGAATTTAAAAAAAGTGGCTTTAGATTTTTTGGTTGGCATAACTGAATTTAGACCGAATTCAAAAATTTAAAATAGATTTTTATAAAAACAGGGATAAGAACTATAAAATAATCGAAGTGTCTTGTCATCCCGAATTGGGGATGAGTATTAAACTGTAAACAATTTCGGAAAATTTTCCCTATCCTTCGGCATGGAATTTTCCTAAACTTTTTTACGGTAAATACTTTTTCCGAAAAAATAGACAATTTTCCCTAATTTTCGGAAAAAGTTCTGAATGAATCAGAACTATTCCAGAAAAATTCGAGAATAATTCGAAAATATTAAGGAATCAACAGAATAATATAAAAATGGGAAATTTTTCTTATCCTTTCGGGAATTTTTCCTGTACTTGCATATGGAATATTTATTAATATTTTCACGAATCAAACGAAAATTTCCACTTTTAGTATTAAAAGGACTATCGTAAATATAAAGGATTTTCTCCCGACATCCTTATAAATTTATAAAGTTTTAGGAAATCTTTTATAAAAGTTAGATAATGTTATTACTTTTTTGATAATATTCATACTTCATTTACGAAAAATATTTTTCGTAACATCTTAGGTATGTTTTTCTTACATTCAGATATTTCTTGTATTTAGATTTCTTTTTACATTAATTGAAAGTAAATTATTTGTATACACGCTCCAAAAGAGCATCTTACAGTTTTTTAATAATAAACAACATTTGAAGGGTGGCAGTACAGAACTAGATAACAAACAAAATCAGAATTTTTCAGGAGAGCGAAAAACATTATGTAAAATCGAAATCGAAATGTGAGTTTATAATCTCCAAATGAAACTGACCACCAATTGGAACAGGCTCGACTGCGGATTGCGATAAAATATATAAAATCGTCAGTTTCAATAGCAATTAAAATTTATCTCTGAAATATTGAGATTCTGAATGCGGGTGAAAAAGATTTAATTTAAACAATTTAGCCAATTCAGAGTAAATTGTCGAAGAATTTTGATGCTACAGTTTTGCAGGTTTTAAAAATCGGCTGTCGGTAGAAATTAAAAATTGGATTTTCAATTTTTTACCAAAATAAAAACTTTCTCCTGAGGTATGGGGACGCTCAATAAGAATAATAAATGTTTGATGCCAACAAATTGTTCTGTTCCGAGGAAATCAAAATTTATTGTGATAGCATCGCACTGACAGCGTTTTTTCCCCTGAAAGGCCTCAAACAAATCATTTTTTTCATTAAACAATAATAATTTTAAGAAATATCGCTGCTGAAAGGAAGAAAAAATTATTACTACGTTCCAATCGTACGATAAAATATTAACTCAAACGTAAATTAAAAATTTGTTTAATTATTATATATAAAAAATGAGAATTTGAAAAAGTCCATTTTACACAAAGTGTACTTGAATTTTCAAAGAATTTTTTTGGCGATATACCCGTTCTCGGAAAAATGTTGGTTATCTATTTGTGTACTGCCAATTAATTGAAAATAACATTATTTTTTACAATTATAAGCAGGATCCGTAAAATATTTGTTTGAATATACAATGTTTCTGTTTCTTGAATCATAGAATATGGTTATTATATGGGAATAAAATATTTGGTTGACGCAGCAAACTTTTCATTCAAAACATTTGGTTTAGTTAACAAAATTAAGTTCTAAAATACTATATAACCCTCTATTCTATGCGCCCCAATTCATGTATCTATATATATATTTATTTAGCAACAGTCGTCCAATATACCTGAAGGTTTTGCAAATTGATCTTTTCCATTTTTCGGAAAGTATTCACAACTTTCGGGAATTTCTTTTTAAAAGTTTTGGAAACAAATTAATGCAGGCAAGTTATCGGTAGGTGGCTGATGGTAAAAGTAACCAACAAGTGAAATCAGTCTTTGGGCCTATGAGTATAGAGGTGGCAAACTGTTTTGCCGAGTTCAACTGAGTTCATAATTATCGACTAAGCCCTAAGGGCCGAAAGTATGGAAATGAATGTAAACATATAATCATGTAGTATGGACGTCACATTTTCTTCTAAATTGTTTAACGTCAAATTGATTTTTTAATTAAACTTCTTAAGTTTCGATGGATTCTGGAATTTTTTCGAAATTTTCCATAACAGTATTTTAGAAAAAATTCAGAAACTTTAAGGGGAATTTCCGAACTTTTGTGAAATTTCTCTTCCTATGTGATACGAAAAAATCCCAGACTTTTAGGTGAATTCTCGAACTTTTCCTAAATTCAAGCTACACTTTGTTAGGAAAAAATTCGTAAATTTTTTTAAATTTCCAAACTTTTACGGAATTTTCCCTATCGTTTTTTTAGAATAAATTCCCAAACTTTGAACTAAATTTTTTAACTTTTTGCGAAAACTTTCCTGCGGAATGTTAGGGAGAATTTCTCAAATGTTAGGGTTATTAGGAAAATGCCCGAAAAATTTCTTAGAATAGAGTTAAATATTTTTGATAAGTTTGGGTAGTCGTCCCAAATTTTCGGTACGACTACTAAAGTCGGCGTCAAAAGTACGCGACCCTCACTTTGATCGCCCGAAACTCGTTGAAAAAATCGCAGAAAATTCTAGCCAGGTACACGTAAAAGCTTAAAGTCTCCCAGATTGAATGATATGTATATTATTGTTCCAAACATTTTTTTACGAAAGCACTGATGTAAAACGTGCATAAAAACAAGGTTTTAGAGGCACTTTTTTTAAGCTTCGACTTTCGAGGCTTCCCAAAATAAGTTGGACGTCTTGAAAAATCTGAAAAAATTCACAGACGCTCCTTAAGGTGTCTACAAAGCTACGCAATTTTCCAAATTTTCAAATATGAAATTGTTTACTAATTACAGACCATTTTCTATAAACATATCATCTTGGAAAGAAATAATGACAGGAAGTCGTTTTATGGCTTAAAATGTGCAGTTTTATAACGTGACTGAAGTACACTTAAAAAAAATGAAATTAGATCAATATTTCGCAAAATAATGCTTTGCGAATATTGCGGGATTTAATGAGAGTAGCCACTGTATCCATTTCACAACAATATGGACCTCAGAAGGAAGGGAATACCGACGTCTCTGTCTTTTTCCCTCCCAGCTGGTAACCTGCGGGTAAGCCGGGTATCCCCTTCCTTCTGAGGTCCCTATTGTTGTGAAATGGATACTTTTTTCCTAACACTTTTTATAAAGTGGCTACTCTCATTAAATCCCGTAATATTCGTAAAGCATTATTTCGCGAAATATTGATCTAATTTTATTTTTTAAAGTTTACTTCAGTCACGTTATAAAACTGCACATTTTAAGCCATAGAACGACTTCCTGTCATTATTTCTTTCTATGGATGATATGTTTATGGAAAATAGTCTGTAATTAGTAAACAATTTTATATTTCAAAATTTGGAAAATTGCGTTGCATTTTAGATACCTTAAGGAGCGTCTGTGAATTTTTCAGATTCTTTAAGACGTCTAGCTCGTTTTGGGAAGCCTCGGAAGTCGAGGCTTAAAAGAAGTGCCTCAAAAACCTTGTTTTTCGGCACGTTTTACATCAGCGTTATCGTAAAATTTTTGTTAGAATAATAATATACATATCGTTCAATTTGGGAGACTTTAAGCTTTTACGTGTACCTGGCTTGAATTTTCTGCGATTTTTTTGAACGAGTTGCGAACGATCAAAGTGAGGGTCGCGTACTTTTGACGCCGACTTTAGTCCATCCTCGTTACCAGCTTCGCTAAATATTCAATGCTACCAACTAATCGAATTATTCGAAATATACAATATATTTATATACAATATACATAATTATGATATAATTAACGGTTATAATTGATCTCGATAATTAAGCAATAATTTATATGATACTTTCAAACTCCACAGTTTATTAATAAAGCTCAATGTCGCTTTTCGTGATTATCACGAGACTGAATAATTCAACCTAAATTATACGATGAGTGATATAAATTATAAATTATAGAGATTCACAAATCATATAGAAAGGAGAGAAAATGTATGTAAATTCAGTAGCAAGTGGAAATTAGCTTGATATCATGAGATTATTAATTATGATGGATACACGTGTATCGAACGAAACATGTATAAATACATTATTGATGTTGAAAAAACACTAAAAGACTGTGTGAGTAAGAGATGGCCTCAATCATGAATTCAGGCAAGAATTCCACAGATCAAATTAAAAATGCCTGATCGATATATAGCGAGCCTTGAACTCTTACTTTCTTTCACGACTTTCGAACGTGACCGGAGAAAAGCATTTATAAAAAAACCTGATTTTTCTATATCTAAGAGAATATAAAGATCCTGATTGCTTTTCACTTCCTTAATATAAACTTTGCAATATCGCAAAGAATATTTTTCTAAACTTATAATATGTATTTTCCTGCGACGTCATTTATAATAATTACATCTTTTTTATCTGAATTTATAAAAAAATTTACTTCAATGTTTTCTGTGATTGGTCATTACAATTTATATATTTTTTCCAAACAATAATGAAAAAGACTGTCTGAGTTCAATCAATGTTATCTTCTTCTACTCTTTAATTTAAAATAACCTCCATAATTCATTGAGCAAAAGTGACAACATCCACCACATGATTAACACACGAAGTACTTCAATAAAGTTTTACAGAGTTATTTTAAGTTATAACTTTTGACACCTACGATAGAATGACAGATTCTAAATACCTATACGAAAAAACTGCTATTAAGGACGAAATACGAAAAAGAAAAAAATTGTTACCAGGAAATTATTGCCTGTGGTATAAAAGATTTTCAACACTAAAAGTGGAATATCTTAGTCAATTTATGATATATATTAACCAAACTTGTTGATTATATAAAACCCACCAAAGTACAAAGATTCTGTGAGGCTACATTTTTATTCCTGATCAATTCTATTTCAAATCAGGCAGAGAGGTCCAGTTCAGGAGGTCAAACAGATTTGGCATTTGGATATATCATTCTATGGTAAAAATAAAGGAATCCGTATTTCACAGTTTATTCACATTTTTTTTTAAATTTGTTACAATAATTCGAAGATTACCTGCGAATTCTCAAAAACTGACAGAAAATGTTGGAAAAAAATATTTTGAAAAGACTTGACTCGACGCCTTTTGGTTAATTTTGAGCTTTTTCCAAATTTAATTTTTTCGGGTTATCTTTTTCTTCACATTGAAAAAAATAGGAGCAGACAAAAGTTGATACATCTAGAAAAGTTCTACACAAAATATATCATGCTCGTTTGTTGTATTTTGCATTATTTTCGAGAAAAAAACAAATTATATTTAAAAAAAATGTTTTCCTGGACTCAGAAATGGTTAAACCCGTATCAAACTGTTAGGAAACCTTTTTTATATAGGCAGAAACTGCAAACTAAATATAATATGCCGTTTTATAAATATAATAATGTTTTGAAACTCTGTATATCCATGTATTTTGACACGCTAATTACAAAAATGATAGTGAAAATATCCGCAAATTTGTTTTTCATGGTGAAAACCATGGAAAACCGATAAAAGTCATGAGTTTTCGAATTTATCTCGGTAAATCCAAAAATTTCGAAAAAGTCTTCAGACAAAAGTTGCAGATTCAATCAAAATATATATTTTTCATTCTGCACACTTTTCCTCCCCGCATGATAGTTTCTGAGAAAATTGCTATTGAAATTTAGTAAGGGGTCATGCATAAATTACGTAACGGAATTTTCCGTTAATTTTGCCCCCCACCCCCCCCCTATATAACGCTATTACCGACTTTTCCCTGTATTTTCTCACCATTATGTAACTCTAAGCTAGACCCCCCAAGTCTTACGTAATTTATGCACGACCCCTAAGTGCAACAGGCTTGAGTCGTTGAAAATAGGTAGGAGTTTGAAGAGCATTATTTCTCTGACGAGTCACAGGGGTGCCTTCCTGCCCCCCCCCCCCACGAGACGTTGGAAAGGGGTAAGGGATTTGACCAATATTATTTCTGCGACCAGTCACAGAAGGGCCAAACACTTACTGAACTCAAGCCTGTTGAACTTACTGAATTTTAATAGCAATTTTCTCACAAACTATAAATTACCATATTTTCGTATTACCATATTCGTAATCAGCGTGTCAAAATACATAAGTATACAGTGTTTCAAATTAATCGCAGGTATGCGCTTTTCGGAAGTGCCCCCCAATAATAATAATAAATTATTATATTACAGGCCCGCCAAATTCTTTATTTTTCTAAAACATCCATTTACTTTGTTGATCAAAAAATAAAAAAATATTAACTAAATTAATTTCCTTATTAACACAAATAAAATATTTATACTCAAGTACTTGACGGGATTTTTTCACATGTAGCTTTTATGCAGGGATTTACATTAAAATAGAAATAGAACTGAATCTAAAAAAATTATTTATTGTTTAATGTAATAATCTCTAAAAAGGGCAGAATTAATTCTTATTCAATATTTTGTATTATAGTTACAGAACCTTTAAATCTATTTTACAGAGAGCAACAATTTTTTACTCATTGTATTGATGATCTAGAGAAAGCTTCCACATAAATCAGTATGCATGCAAACATTTCCTTTTTTATAATAAAAACTCCAGCTGCGACTGCTTATTGTAATTCACCAGAGAAACGTAATAAGTAGGTAAAGTTGACGTTAAAAAATGCACTTCCTTCCAGATATGGTCATGTCGAAAAAGGTTTACTCACAATCAGCATATTTTTTCCTATTAGTGAATTTCCATTAATATAAAATAGAACTTATTTACGTTGAAATAAATCCAATTCTTGAACTGTAAACTAGATATAAGAAAAAATAAAAAAGGTGGGGCTTTCAAGCAAATCTACTTTATTATTATTATTGTTTATTATTTTATTATTATTATTACTGTAAACTAAATACAAGAGAAATTAACAAAATGGGGCTTTCAAAAAAAGCCACGTTATTTTATTCGTCGAATTTAAAAAAAAAAGATTTTTAAGAAAACCCCACCTTTTTATTGTTTTTCATATTTTTTATTACGGATTTTTTTAACACAAAAAAGTCATCCTATCCGTTTAACAGTTGTTTACATTTTAAGAATCCATATTCTCACATTTAATTCGAAGTTTTAATTTTTCATGCAAAGTAAAGTTAACTGAACCAATTACAAAATTCGAATTTCAAATGAAATTTTTTTTTAATAATTGAAAAGTTTTGAACTTTTATTCTTTATTTACAATATCTAATAAAGCTTTTGATAGTTTTATAACATTTTGGGGGTTTTTATAAGAAATTTCAATTCTTAATCAAGTCAGGGTACCTGACCGGCCTGAACAATGACCTAGTTTCTGGTCAGGTCCTTTGTTGGAAAATGGAGGAAAAAGTTCTAGGGCAGTGTTTGGCAAACTTTTTGCTCACTTTTTGGTCAGGCTCGTCCCGGAATAATTTTTTCTACTACTTTCCGGTCTGTTCATGAACCTCAGTGTGAGTGAGCTTACTCCAGCAAGGGTCTTTCGTACACAGGCAGGTCAATCTAAGGAAATTTAAAAACTTTTAATTTTTCAACTAGCGATTTGAAAATTGCATAATCAGCATCTACGAATTTTTCCGATTCCAATGATATATTACTTGCCTAGAAAAGTTGAAAATTTGAAGGAGTTTAATATCAAGAAACTTTAGCTCAATATTCAATTTAATACTAAATACTTCTCAAATTTTCAACCTTTATAGACAAATTACATGTCGTTGGAATCGGAAAAATATGTAGATTCCAAATACATTACTTTTAAATCGCGGATTGCAGAATTAAGAAACTTTTAATTTCAAATTTTTCTCCCATTTTCCAACAAAGGACCACTGAGGGAAGGGTTGGTCTGTCCAAGCTGGCAGATACCTAATCAGAAAGTAGGTCGTTGGTCAGGCTACCCTGACTTGGTCAAGAGCGTGCCGACCACTGGTCTAGGCGTCTAGGTCGTCT
Source organism: Andricus grossulariae (assembly GCA_011634705.1). Lineage (NCBI taxonomy): Eukaryota > Metazoa > Arthropoda > Insecta > Hymenoptera > Cynipidae > Andricus > Andricus grossulariae. The sequence continues at coordinate 9,866 of JAABKJ010009394.1, forward strand.
AGGACTCCTAGTCGAGGCGCCCAATAAAATTTCACGCAGAAAATGCTACCTGAATTTTGACTTCAGATTGTTGTAGTGTTAGCATGCAGAACAAAAGCCGATATGTTTGAATCCAAGATTTCCGAAGCACTGTGTGTGTAAACAATCGTTAAAGAAATGACGCGTCGTACGTTAAGATTATTTTAATTGTTTACTTGGAAACAAAATAAAAACTGTCCGAAAGTGCCTTATTTAAATATGCAATTATTTTTGCAATAATTAAGCAACCAGTTTCAAACTTTCCGAAAATATGCCTCTAACCACCCTTAAAAAGTGTAAAAAACTTCAGCCCAAAATAATTATTATTTTTCATAAAAACTCATTTGTTATTAAAAAATGGAATACTTTTTAACGGAATTTCTACAGATTTTGCCGATAGGATATCAACTAAAGTGGATAATTGTCTTCTACAGGAGTCGTGTTATCAAGTACACTTAGCGGCAAAACTTTTTTTAATCATTAAATTGCATCAAAATGGTCATAAATAAATGGAATAGCTTCTTCAATTTTTACTTAATGCAATCGGGATAAAATCCATTCGATATATTCTGTTTTTCTACACATTTTCAATAAAAAAATTGGTTGTATTTCAAGGGGAGGCGGAGATAATTTCTTTTTTTTCTCTCAAAAATTACTGCTACTTCAATTTTAAACATACAAAGCTGAAATTCACATCTAGTACAAAATAAGAGTTGTACTATTTGTTGAAAAAATTGCAAGGCAATGCATTATTATTTTGTCGTTGATCATGGTAACTGATTATAGCAGATGGATTGACGCGGTCTGTAGAGGCGGAGTGGGGGAAGCCGCTGTCGCGTACGTATGGTCAATCTAATAAACAATATATTAACGGCAAAATTAAAGAAGATATATAATATAGTTTTAAACTTAAGGTATTAGATATAATTTTTTCGAGAAGCAACCAACAGATTTGTAACCAGCACGGTAAGCTAGTCCAATTAAAAAAAAAAAACATTTTGATATATCAACATGTTGCTGAGATATTAAAACTGTTCAGCGGCGGACTGACGTGACCCTCAGGGGACCTCAGGCCTTCGCTCCTGTTGGTGTGGCGCCCCTGAGGACACTTGGGCGCCCCCTAGAACAGCTTCATGTAAAAATATATTTTTATAAACAAAGATATTGAACAATTAATGAAGTGCAAACAAAAATCTTCTTATCGCAGTCTTATCTCAGTTTCCTATACTGCTGAATCAGCTGATTAATCATTGATAAAGTATTTTTCAGAACAGATTTTACATTTTTCTGTCATTTATTGACTCAAAAACTACAATATTCCAAAATCGTAA
>JAABKJ010009395.1:0-11214 GCA_011634705.1 Andricus grossulariae
GTGTATATATATATATATATATATATATATATCAAACTTTACCTCGGAACGAACTACTTTCAAATCTCGCGTCATATGAAATTACGAATCACAGCTCAAACAAAGACTCAAACATCAATTGTATGTTTTTATCTACAACAATAGAATCTTCGTACACTCAAAATCATGGAAAAAACAACCGAAATTCCACCCCTCAATATAAATGAAGATGTGAAAGAAGCAAAGCAAGATTTAGTAACCCAACAATCTGAGACTAAATATCAGCTGCCCTTCGAGAAATTTGACAGATGGAGGAAACAAAACAGAAGAATCCTTGGACAATGATCATCATCATTATCAAAAAACATTCGCTTCATAGAACGTTCTCGCAAAATTTCGGTAAAGGGCTATCTAATGCTCACCTTTCTGGAGGATCCACAGTCTCATAGCATGCTGTTTTCGAATTAAATATCTTACATCACTCGTAGGGTTACACACGTTTTCACGTGGAATTCAATGTTCACAAATACCTTCGTCCATGGTTTTACTACTCGTCCTGCGAACGTTGACCTCTCAGCGGTAAAGACGTGCCTAACCCTACTTATGATGTAATATACTTGGGACATTGGACTCTTCCCGAATCGAGATCCAGAAGTGATAGAAGGACCGAGGTAAATCTAAAGAAATACTTTCCAAAGATAAAAAATTAATTTGCCGAGCCTGAATGATTTATAGTCCAACATAGGAGAATTGGACTTTTTCACTTACCCAGAAATTCGAATTTTTTAAAACACTCCTCGTTGTTCTAGGAAACCGTTATTCTTCCAGAGTGGAAGTGGGAAGTATTTCGATCTTATATAACACTTTTAGAAAGCAAAAAAAAAATAGTTTCAAGAGCTATTGAGATTATAGACCAATATAGGACAAGTGGAATTTTTGTTCCAACCCGAAATTATAAATGTTCTAAAATAGCAACACGCGCATATTATGCTATTTATATTCAATTAGGATGATTACGAATACGTTTTTTGGAATTAATTAAAACATTCCAGAAACCTGTAATGCATTCTGAAAACCAAATTCCCTTGATCAAGCTTCTTCTCTTTTATTATATTTTACATTTAAATTCAGCGTATTGTAAAATGGCACTGCACTATTCTTGCAGACCATTGTTTCAAAATAAACACTATCCCTAATTTGAGTGATACTCATTCTATTACGAGATTGATGATTCAATATTGACAAAAGTTACATGTATTCGTTGACGCACCAAAGTGCACAAGTGAAGTAATTGGAAGACTTATTAGAAGAGAGAACATTAAAGACTGTGGCAAATATTAGCTGGATTCAAATACAAAAATTTGTTTGAATAATCGACACAATATTTCTTTAAATATAACAAATTTCTCGTTGAACTTAAACATATTATTTTTTAGGTATAGGGTTAACCACATTTTGTATATTTTAAACATGGTGTTATTTCAATTTAAATAAACTTTGTTTAAGTTGAATCAAATTTGGTATAATTCAAATGAAGTTTGCTTGACGCTGTGTAGAACCTCTCCATTACTACATCCAAGCTCATTCAATCTTCTAATCTTTTTTTTTAACAAAATTCTTAGAAGAATCGTAGATATCTTACAAATCAATCATCATCTCATTCAAGCATTTGTTAGCCCAATTTCCTTATGTGGTTTGATTCAAATGAAAATTTGTTTTAATAAAATAAGCTGCATTTGAAAACATTTTTTTGTTCAAACCAAACAGATATTTTATGCAGTGAATATACAACTGTTTATATCAATACTATTCATCACTACTTCCTTTACACGTATGCAACCATCTGCTAATATTTTCCTCAATATTATTCCAAAAGAAACTGAAATCATAATGTTCATTCTCAACAAGTAAACGGTTCTTACTTATCGGTAAATTAAAAATACTTTTATGTACAGAAAGTAAACTAAAAGGAAATTCAATTAATGGGAAAAGAGAGCAGTTTTTTCAGGAAATCTTTGTACGATCAAGTACCGCTACTTTGGTCCATTACGCTTCGAAAGAGCTTGAGAGTATGGTTCCTAGCATCCATACCAACCAATATATTTTACCCTCGACGGATCTCTGACTCGACTGTGGACCTGGTGTTTACTCGCCAAATTAGAAAACGATCGACGAGTGACTAACACTCAGCAGTCTGTGCACGAGCTCCAAAGGGAATCAGTTCTGTGTGTGTTTCGGGGTAAGCTCGCTTTCGAACGGACGTAGCTGATTTTCAAGGTGTGCGTGACTTGAATACAGATGCAAAATAAAGGGGTTTAGAAACCACCCATTGTACACCTGTAAACGATCCTCAATTTGAGTTTAAACACGATCCATAATGCAAGCTTAAAACCAGACTTAAATTGGAGGAGCAAATATTTGGACTTGAAAATGACGTAAGAGATTAACTACCCTTACATAATTCAACCAGTATTCTTCTTGCTTTAGATTCTCTTTAAAAAAGTTATTTTCTAAGTGGTAGACGCAGGTTTACTTCTTTCGCCGAAATATTATTTTAAATTTGGAGAATATATCTTTCTGTATTTTCGCATAAAAACACTTTCCAGGCAATCGGATTTTGTCAGAAAGAAAAAAAAAAAAAAAAAAAACGGTACGAAGATTGAATGAGCTTGTATGTAGTGATGGAGAGGAATTGACCAATACTCGCGACGAGCTGATTGCCACTTGTCCCTTGCCCCACAGGTTACGTTCCTGGGACAGGAAAAAAATTCAGCGCGTTGCAGGAAAACGCGAGCGCATTCGAGTGAGGCGGAAGTGGGAGAGAGGCGCGGTCTACGAGCGAAGCTCATATCGTATTAATAGGCAATCCGGGCAGCCAAGGGGTGTCATAAACTCAAACCCCTAATACTCGCCTAAACTACCTCGGTTAAATAATGGAATCCCTATTCCCCTATTTTCCTCTTCTGACCCCCAATTCTAACCCCACCCCCAACTTGAAACTCCTTCCCTTGCCACGTTGTCCCTTAGCACCGCAACGAGGTGCGGTGAATCTACCTTGTCGAGATGAGAGGAAAGTTATAGGTATGCAACTGCCACATAGCATGTTCGGTGCTTATAACTAATTATAAGTACGCCTGACGTGCGGTGCAGCTTCTTTGACGTTGCACGTGCGCAAATCACTGCACGCTACTGAACACCCATCTTGCTGTTAACGTGATATGGTAATTATCCTTCACTTAAGCGCTTTAGAAAATTTACTGCTGTTCCGCATCTAACACATGTTATTGTTTAGTAAATCACGATTCGTATGGATGAATACAAAAAGAGCTTTTCATTTATACCTGAAAAGAAAGAAATTCGTAAAGTACGCAAGCTTAGATGAGAAGAAATAGTTAATTTGATTACCCACATGTACATCCTTCTTTGGATGTTTACGTACAGAAAACCCATTCCTACTGATTATCCCCTACCGTCTTGACACATATTTTTAATAGAAGCGCGAGTCGAGAATCACCAATATATAATATCAATAAATACAAAAGATCCCCCATAAACTGTATCTTAAGTTTCGTTGAATAGATAACTAAATTTCAACAGCGATCTTACGTTATTTGTCCTAATTTTTGAGTTTATCAGAAAAATGAGAGAAACTAAATTTAACTTCGTCGGGATTCTAACCTGGAACTCTCGAACTCCCCCCCCCCCTATCATACTGCACAACTTTGTGGCAAGAACTGCATTAGATTTTACTGAAGGTTTTATACAATACCTTTTGATACAGGTCATAATTATGTATTCAGAAATAAATTAATCGCAAAAAAGTAAGAAGAGACGTGTTTTCACAATCAGAGGATGATGTTTTTATGGTTCCAGATCATGCCTGCCCCAGGCAAGTCACAGTGCGGCATCTCTCATTCGAAAAAAATACAAGTCTACACAATATTGGCAAAAACGCGGCAAGTCACATTTGCGGCGTATCATATTAGCGGCAAGTCACATTGCGGCATCTCTCATTCGGGAATAGGTAAAGTTTATAACAAACTGACCAAACTGTGGACAAACAGGACAAGCTGGCTTATTTGCGGCGAATCACATTGCGGCAATTCAGATTCCGGTATCTCTCATTTTCGATAAATTAAAAAGTTCAGGAGAAACTGGCTAAAATGTGGCAATTTTCATTGCCACACGTCACATTGCAGCAAGTCACATTGTGGAAAGTCACATTGCGGCATCTCTCATTTTCGAAAAATTACAAAGTTTAGGACAAACTGGCTAAAATGCGGCAAGTCATATTGTGACAAGTCACATTGCGACATCTCTCATTTTTGATAAATAAATATATGAAGAATAAAATATATTATAAAGTTCAGGATAAACTGTCAACAATGCGACAAATTGCATTGCGGCAGTTCTCATTTTGAGGCAAATAATGTTATCCTGAAGAATAAAGTTGATGCATCTTATAAAGCAGGTAAGGTAGGTAAATAATTTCATAGTTGATAATAATATTAGCTTCAGATAGGAATATGATTAAGAAGTGTCTGTTTAATTATTATTGATAAACTTGCACCCACAACAACAAGATTCAGAACATAAAAGGCCGTGGTGTCCTTTTCTTTTTACGTCAACAGTAACTGTGTTTAATTGGCTACCGATGAACACAAAATTTTCTTATCAATTTTGCCAAAATTGTCCTGAAAACTGTTGGTTTTCTTGATTTCATTCAAAATTGTCCTTTATAAGATGCATCAATTTTATTGTATAGAATAACATTATTTGCCTTAAAGTGAGAGATGCCGCAATTGCCAATTTATATTTAACCTTTCAAGAGCTTGAAAATGAGAGATGCTGCAATATAATTTGACTAAAGGTGACTTTCCTCAATGTGACTTGCCGCATTTTAGCCAGGTTGTCTTGAAATTTACAATTGATAAAAAATGAGAGATGACGCAGGGTGGTCAGTTTGTTTTGAACTTTACCTGCTCCCGAATGAGATATGCTGCAATGTGATTTGCCGCAAATGTGACTTTCCGGGGGTTGGCATGACTTAACCCCGTTTTTATGCAGTAAAAATTGATCCCTTTTTTAGTAAAAGATTAAACCAGGATATTGATATGGTAGAATGGAAAAAATATTTTAGGGATTTGCTAGGAGGGGTAGAGAAGTTAGAAAATGAGGAAAAGATGGAAGGGAAAGATAAGAGATACAGGACATAAGAAAAGAAGAAACAGTCAAGGTGATCGTAATTGTGAAATATGAGAAGGCACCTAGTAAAGACGAGGTTTCTGAAATGTCTGGAAATATGGAGGGAAAGAACTAAAGGAATGGGCATGTATAATGTGCAATAGAGTATTGAGAGGAGAGGGGCGGTCAAAGATATGGAAAGAGCGGGTAGTGCTAGTGATACTTATAGTAAAAAAAATGTCAATATTATATGACTTATAATTATGTAACTATTTTATCGGAAGTATTGAAGTAAAAAGTCGAGGAAAATAAGATAGAGCTACCACATCAGATCGGGTTTAGGAAGGGAATCAAGGTGGTGGACGACATACATATTCTGAATGATCTGGTAAAGAAAAGGGTTAACAGAGGAAAGAGGTAATAGTAGCAATGTTTGTGGATCTAATAGCGGAATTTGACGTATTGGACCGAGTCAAAATATAAAAAGTTATGATGAAAAAGTGAATAAGAGTTTTTTAGAGAGACAAAGAGCAGGGTAAAGGTAGTGCAGCAAGTATGAGACAGTTTGTGGTTTGTGAGAGGAAGAAGACAAGATTGTCCTCTCAGCCCACTTTTATTCAATATATCAATCTCAGACTTAGAAGCCTTGGGAGCCCTTCGTGATAATGTTGCCCTGGTCTTGAGCTGGACTCCAAGTCATAAAATAAAGTCTCTCTTGTGGCCAGGAACGAGACTTAAAAAACGGCTTGAGTAGGTCTTGGCACGGTTCAATTAGGGGATAATTGGAGACTTAGGTAAGTCAAATTTGTTTTGCTTGAGTAGAGCGAGAAAGAGGTCATGGAAGTTTGATGGGAAGCTAAGAGAGGGAAAGGGAGTGGAGTTAGCGAAAAAGCGTTTGCAAGGGGTATGAGCAATTAGAGGGAGGGCGATAAAACTAACGAGTTGCGAAGAAGCAAGAAGAGAGATCTTTGAAGGTAAAGATACAGGAGTAGGGACTGAAGTAAACTATAAAGAATTGGAGAAAAGAGACCGGGGAGGACAATGAATTGAAAGATGATTATTGTATAGGATGTGTACATGATAATGTTTAAGATGATAAATAAAAAGGAGTACTCAAGTATTTAGAAAGAGAAATGGAAGACAGAAGATGGTCAAGGATAACAAGATTTAGATTGGTAAACAAGATAAGAGAAGGGATGTATTGGGAGGAAAAAGTGAACAGAAAATTCAGAATCTGTAGATGGGAAGAGCGAACATGGGAACAAGTATGTGAAAGGTATATGCAGTGGATGAAAGAATTGGAGACATTTTTAGGACTTTTAAAATGCAACGTAACATTATTATTGCGTATAATAAAACCTTATTATCGGAATATCTATACTTCATAATATCATTGTTTCTATTGACATATCAAATAGACTTTGTATTTTATTTTCCCATTTCTAAGGTGAAAGAAGATTTCATATTTCTTCAAAGTACTTGATTCGTTATTGAATTCTTCTTTTAGAGTCCGATAAATGAAGTGCGAAAGAAGGCGATTTATTTACGAATAAAACCTGCAGGCTACCTTAGCAAATAAAGCTCTTCAAAATCTGTCGAGGCACTTACACAATTTAGATGAAAACCTCCCAGTAAATTCGACCTATGTCGTTGCTTCTACTGCATTTTGCAATGTTGACATTACCCGGGGCTGGGGTCGCCAGACGCTACACTGCATGCTCGAAAGGAAGTTTTTACCTTCTCTAGCAAAGGCAAGCACTTAATCCTAACTGAGGAAGAGCGTTTTGTCAACAAAGTCGTTAAATAAATGTTAAATTTTGTCAAATTACTTTTCGAAGTTCTCTAGAAAAAGATTTATGAATAAATTCTAAAACTATTTGAATATGGAATAATTTTACGCCACCCTACAACGATAGAAGTTACGAAAATTACGAAACAATCAAAATTAATTAATCTGTTCTTGGTATTCGAGAGCAAAGAAGACAATTTATTCGTAGGCCTAATTTTAAATGTAAAATAGTGAATGAGCCTTTAGTTAACTTCTCTGTGTCATATTTTTCTGGCTGTAATCTTAGGTAGGGTCAAAAGATCGTTACCGTTGTCACTTTGTCAATCAAGAAAAATAATACAGTGCAATTAGCAAATAATAAATACAACAAATACCAAATTTATCCAAAAGCGTGTTTCCCCCTCCGATAGTCGCCGCTGTACCGGAACATTGATATTTTCATGGGACACGAAAAGTTTGAACTGTTTAATTTTGTATTCTTTCTTTCATTTATAAACATTTTCAAGTGTATATGCTTGAAAATATTTATTATCACCTTCCCAATAATTTACAATCTTTGTATGATCTGTGTTTTCTCTATTGTGTATTAAATCCTTTTGCAATTAAAATTGTGATTTTAAAATCTCGTCAACTCAAGTCAAGCAAATTCAGTAAAAGGTCAACTAGTTCCGATACAACGGTACCACTCAGAATTTGTGTACCCCGTGTCTCAACTCTCACTTGAGGATCTCTAAATATGACATCGTGAAGTTTTAGGACAAAACCTATACGTTAAAATTGTTCAATATTGTTTGTAATATTAGAAACACATACAATCTTTCTTGCAGAAGGACGTTGTGCCTTTGCTGGTTTAAAGAAGCTGTACAAAATAAGAAGAATTTAGCGCTATTTTTAGTTTGCTTATTATTTCATTCTACACTAAATTCCCAAATATAATTCCTGGTTCGAATGTTGATCAAAACTTTGCATACATATTGACAGTTTTTAATATAGTTTTTAATGACCACTTTGATAAAGTTATATTTTACAAACAAGATATAGTTGACGCAAGAAACTACTTATTTCAGATGAAAGCCTTATCATACAGTTTAATATGAGTATGCATTCGGAAATCAAAATGATTAAAGATCCATAGAACTTGACGGCAAATCGAACCTGCTTTAGATGTTACTGTGGAGATAATATTTAGTGATGGATTGTCAAAATGTAATGGGTCTCAATAACCGTAGAATTGAGATAATAGATAAGACCTCCGGCTGTCTGTTTGAAGTATCTTACACATATGGACAATAAGTCTGGAATAATTGGATGGCAAGTAAATTGCTGTGCGTCAAGCGAGCGTGCGACCTTTTCCTGCTAGTTTCATGATCTCTAAGGTCTAAGGATGGTGGAAGACGACGAGGATCCCCTTGTCGTGCCAGGATCTATATACATCGAGCGAGTAATCGTTACGACGTATACTGTAGACAGATAAGAGCATCGAGTGCTTCCCTTTCTGAGCCCTCGACCTCTTCTCCACCTCTCAACTTCCACCTCTTTCACCTTCTCCACCTCCAAAAAGCTCTGAATACTCTCTGATTCCCCGGAGTCGCCTTATCCGCGCAGGATTCCGCGCTTGGGCAAAGTGGCGGGTGATCCTCGATGAACCGTAACGGTCAGGTTCCAACCCTCTTCCTCCTCTTCTTTCAACCTGTGCAACCCTCTTCCTCACTCTTCCCTTTCGACTGAAAGCTAGGGTCTGTCATAGTAACCGGGTCGCTAAATATATCTATTCTCGAGGACACGATCATCTCGGATCTACTCTTTATCGTCCTTTCTTCCCCCAACGTCCATTTCAGAGAGAGAGTGCCTTTGCTTTAAATTGGCAGTGTTCAATTTTCATACTTATTTGACATTTGAGAAATTTTATTATACCAGATTTGAGTTGTTGGGCGTGCTGGGCTGGAGGATGGAAAATAATTGACATGGAAGGTTTTGACTGTGTGATGCTTTTCACCTGGGGTGATTCAAGAGAGACGTAAGTAGCGACGCGAGGCAGGTCAAAGCGGTATTGTTGGAGAAGTGTGTTGTTCGGATAACCATTATGCGATTCACAGATTCATCTAAAATCTATGCCTTCTTCTATGAATGCTTTCCTCGCCCTTATCGCATAAATTTCTGAATCCACTGTAGTGCAACGAAACTAGAACTAAACGAGTTTATTGTATACGTAAAGAGGAAATATAACCAATGAAGAAGAAGTTTTTTTTAATTTTGTAATGGCTTTAGGAAACCGGGAATAGGTGTAGATATTTGTAAAAGGTCTCAGAAAACCTGAAAATTATCTCTTGAATGAATATGTTTTGAAGTTTATTCAAAATCTAAAATTTGTCTTAAAACGTTCAAAGATAATACTTTAAGTAATTAAGGCTTTTCAAAGTTGCTTGCTTCACAAAATTATCCTCAAGGTTTCACTGCACATCTTCAGAAAATTATTTTTCTAACTATTACAAAATAGTCGCAGACTAACGGAGACATTTTTTTATATTTTTGACACCTTAAGAAATGTTTTGTAAAGTGGTATGTAATCGAGATAATGGACTTATTTTACCTAGGCACTATTTGAAACAGTTATATGAACTTATGTTATACATGCTAAACAAGATAGGTAAATATGAATAACTATCCAATTGAAGTACATGTATATTGTTCAACGAAATCAATGTGAGTGAACTGAAATTAGTTCATAGTTATGAAAAAGTTTCATGATTTAAGTGGAAAAAGCTTTTATCGAAATTTTGATGAAAAAATTTGATGAAAAAGAAATTAAAAATAACAGAGCTGAACGTATTGCTGTATCTTTTTTTGAAACAGTTTTTTAATATTATAAAAAATCTGTATTTTATCGTTACATTTTACGATTGAAACCAAAATTATACGTCTTATTAAAAAGTGGTTTCAAAAAATGATAAAATCTTGTTTAGGTAAACATTTTTTTCTATCAAAATTTTGTCGTATCTTGTATAGTTTGACCAAATATGAAATTATTTCATTTTAAATAACATTTTTGACGATAAAAAAACAAAAACTATCAGTCTAATTAAGCAATGGGTTTCAAAAAATTTTTAGGTCTTTTTGATATGAATCATTTTGTATCTTAATATTTTTTCGTATCTTGCCTGGTTTCACCAGAAAATATAATTTTTCATTATTAATAACGTGCGGATTCCTTCCATCTTCTAAACGTTTTTTGAAGATTAATATACCTAAAGATAATAAAAATGCTTAGGACACAATTTTCACAATTCACTTAAAAAGCGGTTATTATCCGCCACACTAAAATATCTTCCAAACAACAATTGGTGCAACGATATGTCCCGAAAATCTCGGAATCATTATTGTTGAAAACCTGGTTAGCTTTTCATTACTTGAAGGTTTGTTTTATATGCTTAATTTGGAACTTTGAAAATTAGGTGGCACAAATGATTCTTTTAAGACAAAAAACCATAGAAAACCTAATGCGAGTTGAGAAACATTTGTGCTTTTAAAATAGTTTTGCGTGGTTAAATTAAAACATTTGAAATATGGATTAAATTATGGGCCGTTTAAAAAATACGTAACGCTTTTTCTATCAATCCCTCCACCCCCTCCCCCCACTTAACATTTTTTTGATAGTATGTATATGTTACATTATCACTAGGGAGACGCTCGAGGTGCTTCCCCCCCCCCCTAAAGGGATTACGCATTTTTTGAACGGCCCCTTCCTGGAAATAGTAGAAATGTGTTATGTTCGTGCTATTCGCTAGCTAACATTTTTAGGTTGCGTCAGTTTTTTTCACCGAAAATTATCATTTTCAAACACAAATCATCGTCAAGATTCCCAGTTTTCATCAATGATGCTAGCGTTTTTCACCGGACATGGGCATTTAAAAAAATCATTATAGTGCGAACATGATTTCCAATTTTGGAGCAGTTTATGGTTATATTAACGCTTTTCATAGGAAATCCGTTATTTTAAGCAAAACTCATTATATTCCGAACAAGAATTATAATTCCGAATAAATATGTTGTGTTAGTGTTTTTAATCGGAAATTATTGGTCTTTTTATTAAAAATTTATTAGATTACGAAGAATATTTAGAATTTTTCAAAAACTCATTCAATATGTTGTGTTCAAAAAAATAATAAAATTTACAAGCTTGAAAAATTTTGGATTGTGTTTGTGTTTTTTGTCGGAGATCGGTATTTAAATAAATAATTAAATATATATATATATATATATAT
>JAABKJ010009396.1:0-11214 GCA_011634705.1 Andricus grossulariae
GTGAAGTATTATATATAATATTCATTTGTTTTTTATAAAAAATGTATAAAACAAATGAATATTATATATAAAACTTCACACTATATATAAACTATATATAATATTACCGCCTGGGAAAAAGGTTTAATTAAATAATTTCAACCTTTTCATTTTCAATCATATATGTAGTTCTTAAATTATTATTAAAATATAAAAAATTATAGAAGCATTATAAATTTTCATAGTACTTTCAGTCGTTATATAAACTATAGAAAGTTTGTAAAATTTTGATATTTGGGATATTATTCAACTTTCGAATAACTCATAATCATTATTTCAAGGTATTTTAATTTACATTTTTTAATTAAGTATGTAACAATTATACGCATTAAAGCTTTGCAAATTGATTAAATTGCCACTTATGTCAATTATTTAGACTGAAGAATACAAAAAATTCTTTATATTTATCAGGAAAAACCGAAGCACCGAACTTAAAAGAACAGAATCACTACCGTCAAAAAAAATTACTTTGTTAGAGATTCTGTTTTTAAAGACTTTTTCAAAAGATCATTTCACTTTTTTTGCCAATAAAATGATAGCTTGCTCCTATACTTGAAAAAAAAACACTTTTTAGTAATAATACAAATAATTAATAATATTGCTTGGCAAAGGAGTACACGGTTAGGGATCAAGGGTCAAAGGTGAGAAGCAAAGTTCAGCGGTCAAATTTGATCATTCAAAAAATAAAAAATATATATAATATCATAGTTAAAGGTAAGAGGTCAATGGTTATACACCAGAGGTTAAAGAAAAAGGATCATAGGTCAAGTTTGAGAGGTAAAGGGTCAAAGGCCAGTTGTTAAAAATAATAGGTGAAATCAGATGCAAAAATTTCAAAGGTCAAGGATCAGAGGTCGAAAGTAAAGGATCCTAGGTCAGAGGTACAAGGTTAGTTCAACATTCCAGTTCATGTTTCTAGATATATAGTTCCCAGCAACAATTTCTATGGTGTCGTTCTTCTTATAACTCTAAAAATTATTCTTCTTATAGTTCTAAAAAATAGGTGTGTCACTATAATCTCGAAAACATTGTTGTCGCTTTTCCACAATGTCGATCAGGTAATTCGAAAAACTCGATGAAAGGAATGTTGCCAAATTCACACAAACAATTAGAAATTCAGTTTCGTTGAAGGGTCAAGGAGAATGTACCTAAGAAAACTGACCAAAATTTAGGATTTATTAATGTAAAATTTCATTTAATCAAAGCCAGGAGTATTCAACAGCATTAGAATTTGCATTTGACAGGAAGAAAAGTAAATGTATTATCAAATATTAATCCAAATTTATTGTATTTTTCCAACAGGTAGAAAATTACAATTTTTTTAAATTTTCATTGCAATAATTAAAATGAAATAATTAAAATTAAACAATTAATTTTTGCTTGTTTAATGACAGGAAAACGCAAAAATGAACAAAAATTATAAAAAAGTTGAAAATAGTTCAAATTTTGGATTAAACTTTAATCCAAAATTCGATTTTTTTTACTTTTTGATCCTGTGATATGACAAAATTTACTTCAAAATCGACACTTTATAGCTTTTGCATATTTTCGGAGATGAATATTCCTTGAAGTGATAAAAATTGCTAAAAAATCCCTAGTTTGAGGTTTAACAATTAATCACGACTAAGCTGAAGTTGGTCTTCATTATTCGACAATGTTAAATGAAAATATTCAAGTATTTGTTTGATTCAATTTTCTTAACAATAAATTTCACTAACTTCAAATTCACTGAGTAATATTTGCGGGCGTCCGCATGAAAAGGGCCCTTACGGCTGGTATGGAGTTACTTATAGGATAGGTGCATATAGCCGGATGAATTCCGGTTACTATCTGGATATGCACACAGTCTAAATCAAATCACTATAGTTACTCAGTATCATCCCCCAGTCAAAACAAAAAATAATCATTTTGACCTCAACTTTGAAAAACGCGAATATCTCCTAAACTAGAACCGTCTATAAGGGCCATTTTCATACGGACGCCCACATTTAAAGGGTATTTAAATCAGTTGCTGATTGGAAAAACCTCGGGATTGAAGCAAAATTTTGTAGGGCCATTAGATCAAGAACTGACTTAACTACCCTGTAAATCCTGGATTTTTCCGTAATTCTTCTTCAGAGGTATTCGTCTCGAAAAATACATAAGAAACCTTTAAAGGGTCGAATTTTAAAGTGAAATTTTTCACATTACAGGACCGAGATCTAAAAACTATAAAAAGTCTATTTCTAAAAGAACAAGCAAAAATTAACTTTCTGTGGTAAGTTTTGGTTTAAAAAAATAATTATATAATTTATAATAATGCAATCAAAATACAGAAAAATTGTCATGTTGCATTGATTCTATAAATAAATTTTTTGATTGTTATTTCACAACAAAGCTACTTTTGCTATAATGCACATACTTTTCCTATAATTAGAGGAACTTCTGTATATCACATGGAGTGTTTTTAAAACATTTAATATTTTCTATAAAACCTGTAAAAAATGTTTTCTGTCACTTTTCAAGAAAATGTACTGAGTTTGTTTCTTTATAAATTTACAAAATATACACAATTTGTGGAATATACGAAGTCAGGGTAATATTTTTATGGTGGAAAGTTGGAGATAAAAAAAATTAAATTAAAACCGCGATGGTTTCTATATAATGACCGAACATTTTATCTTTCGTGGGTGAATGACAAAAAAAATTAATTGTCCGCTAGTTTCCGCTAATCTGAACTTAATTGGAGATTTAGCGTGGACCTCGAGTTTTAATTACGCCCGCCTGTTCTTTTTGTACTGCAGAATCGCTCTTCCATCTCTATTTTATTCTACTTGATGGTCATTCCCATGTAATGCACGTGATGGAACGAGTGTATGAGAGCACACGGGTGAGTTTGCCACGAGTGGACTTTTCTCTCTTTCTGTACGTTTATTTCTGGATCGGTATTTATTTTACCCAGTCATTCGACCCAGCAAAGCATACCGACCAAGAGCCTGGTAAATTTCTAACAATTGAATGACAATAAGAGGCAAATATCAGAAAATCACTCAAGGCTTTTATTCTCTCTAAAAAGAATTCAACAAAAAACGCAGAACAATTATTAATTTGAAAAATTGATTTAAAAATATTTTCTTTTCAGAGAGATTCAATGGAATTTACTATAAACTTATTTTTCAGTAACTCAGGTTTTAAATCATTAATCATGGAATGGATGGATTTAAATTGCTTTACATTTTCTTGAAAACTTTTCTTTACCTATTGGCTTTCATATTTCAAAATTTTCTTTTCGTTTTACTATAATTCTCAACTTAACTGATATTTAATAAGAATAGTTAATAATAATAATAATCCTCGAATTCATTCATTAATGTTGTTCACATTGAAGCTTCTATGTTTCCGCCCGCTTTTAACGTGTTTTTTGTCTCGCGACCTTTTCTGTCAATACGACAGTTTATTCTCATACGTCAGTTTGACATCTTAACATATACAATTCTCTTCAACATAAAGTTGTTCCCCTTATATGGAAATACTTTATCGTTGATTTTCAAGTTATTAATTTTGTATCTTAGATTAAAGTTATTGAATTTTCAAAATCGTGATACACAATTTGAAAATTAATTATTTTTAAGAACTTAGTTTCCAAATATTAAGTTTAGAATGCTTCAGTTTTTAAACAAAGTTTGGAATTGTTTAATTTATAACGCTTTTTTTAGTCTGAGTTAATTAATTTTGAAATTTTCCAGTTAGAAAGCATATAATTGTCAAAGTTTTCGGAATACTTAAACTTTAAAGGCTCATAATATTTAAAATTCTTCAATATTGGACAAAAATTATATTCTTTTTTTTTTAAATATCAATCCAATCACTTTGCATGTCATTTGATTCTACATGATATGATACCTTACCAAATCTATCATCTTATACATTTCTATAATTTTAATTTAAAATTATATTTCTGAATGCTCGCAATTGTAAAAAAATTTAATTTATCAGGCCTAAAAATTAAATTTTTTTGTTTCAAAAGTTTCAATTTAAAAATCTTATTGAAAGACTTACTGGTAGTTACACAACTTTTAATTTAAAGGATTTGTTATTAAAATTTTTTTAATTAAATGCCTCTAGAAAAATTCAAAATAATGAAAAATTGAGACAATGATTTCTCAAATTCAAGCATTAAAAATGAGAGGATTTTAGAACTAACCGTTGAAAATGGAAGTATTTTTTTATTTGAAAATCTTCCAAAATTTATTTTTATGTAATATTTTCAAATTATCCGATTTTTAGTTAAAGATATAAAAACTTAATTTTTTTAAAGAATTTAATTTTATAGGTTTCTAAATAAAACTTTTTACATTTTGAAATTATCAGATTTTAATCTCTTAAAATTAATTTTTCAATTTTTTATGTTTTAAATAGAAATAATGCAATTTCAATTCCTTTGAATATTTAATGATCCAAGTTTCCAAGTTCTGATCTGAAATTGTTGAATTTTGAACATTTTAAAATTGTCCTATTTTCGAAATTTTAAAATGAAATCACTGAATTTGGAAATTTTTCAATTGAAAATAAAAAATTTCAGTTCTGAATGCTTTGAATTAGAAATGAATTTTCAATTTTGAGAGTGTCTGTGTTAAAATTTGTCAATTTCAAATTATTCAATTTTAAACGATTTCAAAAAATTTTCGTCTGTAATAGTAAAAAATGTTTTTAATAATGCATCGTTAAATTGTTCATATTTTTATGTTAGGAAATAAAAATCTAGAAACGGGAACGTGCGATTCGCGTGTCTACATTTACAGCTAGTGAATAACAATAATAAAGGGAAGGTCTAGAACAGGCAAAGATAATTTAGATTAAATCCAGTTTTTATGATTTCAAACTTGACTTTAATTCAAATTAGATTTTTAACGTGAGCATTTTTTTAAATTGAACTTTTTATATTTTTCCATGAAAATGAGACGAATAAATATATTTTACAGCTTAATTAATTGAATTTGCTATACTTTATACAAATATTTGTACTCGTGAAAAACGGACCTGCTTTTCAAAACTTCGTCTGTAAATATATTCAGGAAATGCGATTCGTTTCAGCTGGAGTTTCCGAAACTAATCATCTGACGACGCTCAAACGAACGTTTACGTAAATGCTGTTTAAACATTCACAATCCTCATGAGAGGAATGAGGCAATCGATGATCGATCTCGGCTTCTCAGAATGCCCTTTACTTGATTCGAAATTCTCAAGAAATTGCAAATATAGAAACGTATTCGCGAATGGAGTGTCTTTTTAGTCCAATAACTAAAGACAATTAAAGCAAATTAAGCTTTTTCTTAAATGATATAATAGTTTGAGACTAACTTAAGGTTTGCATTAAAGTCGAAGTGCCATTGGTCGGTATTCTGTATTTAAGACAAGTTCTCCAAAGGCCCACATTTTTTTTAACAAGTCGCATCAATGGGTCTTTTTTATCTTTCATTGGGACTCCGTCTGATGTAGGAGATTCAACTGTGAACCAATGATCTGTTCCGATCGCTATGGCCCAAATACAAATTGAAAGTCCAACGAGTACGGTACAAAGAAGAAGAACTCGTCTCTCAAAGACCACCTGAAATCAAATAAATTTGGTTTTATTTAAATTACTTCAACAATTTTTATTAATTAAAAACTAAAAGAATATTGTAATCAAATAACTAAAGCTTATTAAATTAATATTTGAAAAAATAATAAATAGAATATTATAATAGTAAGGGAATTTGACTGAACTTTGTAAGGTAAATACTTTTGAACAGTTCCATGTCTAATATTTCAAGTAACAACAAGCTATAACGCTTCTCATTCAGTAATCAGTAGATAGGTCGGTTTTAGTCAGACGGATGGAAAACAATAGAAAAGCATATGTGAATTGTGATATTTATTTAAATACAAATAAAGTGTGAGCATTTAAATGGTGGTAAGTAATGAATAATGAGTGCGAATCGATATTTCAAATCTACCAAAATTTTATACTTTTTAGGCTCTCTATTCTAAATAAGAAAATGAATCGGTTCCACATGTTTTGATTCCACGCCAACTTGTTTTGTTAATACATACTTTCTATCTTCCTATATGTAATGATCTCTTAATGTGATCTGTAAAAATAAGCAGTTTTATTTTTGATTTTTTAACTGCATTCTTTTATACTAACCAGAACAAAAAATAAAGCCAATCGAGTCTGGGAGGTTTGAGAAAAATCCACATTTAACTGATCAAACTTTCTAGTAGGAAGATCTTGACATTCTCATCATAATGAGAAGAAATTGGTTTTATTTTAAAAAGAATTATTTAACTTATTATTTTTATTTATTATTCATTAATTAATTTTAAGTCAATATAATGCAACCTTTTAAAAAGTGTAAAATATTTTTTATAGAAATTTTAATTCTAAACAACTTTTTACTCTTTATATTTACAATTTTTCTTAACAGTTTACGCAAACATTGAAAATTTTTATTTTTAGACAAAAAAATCAAAATTGCTAAATTATATTTTACCTTAGAAAGCATTTATGAAAAATGCAGTGCACATTGTCAACAATCTTCCCTAAAAAAGTATAAATGTTAAAAGGTGAACTTTCTGAGAAAATCCATTTTTAATGTTTTCAGAAAAGTAGCCGCCATTTTGTCATTTCTCAAAAACATTTTATTTTCTATGGATCATTCAATAGATGTAGAATTCCCCCAACATTTATAAAGCAGATATCCAGATATATGCAATCAGTAGAAAAATAAAGCATTTGAACAAAAGTCTGTCAATTTTCGACAGATTCTTACGTATCGCTTTATTTTTATTTTAGAGCGATACTTTTGAAGCGAATTTATTCGCACAGTTTTCTGTTCATCCAATTCTTATTTACAATACCTATTTACTCAGTTTTTAATGCAGAATAACACTTCATAAATAATAATTTAAAATATGTAGAAAAAAATTGTTCTCCAATTTAAATTTAACTTATTGCAAAACAGACTCTATACTTTATTTTCGTTTTGAGTATAAAATACTTCAAAATCATTAGAAAAAAGTATTCTGTAAAGAAAAGTCGAGTGCAAGAACTTACAGGTTGAAAATGATTGAGAATCACCGTGGCGTGGAGGGGAAATAGAGAGAAATTACGAAAAAAGTTATACTTTTAGAAAATAAAATAGGCCAAATCAGCACTAGGCTCTACAATTTATGATTTAAATATTTTTTTCTCTAATGACTCTAATTATCCCTCTAATTATTTTTGAATAATAAATAAGTTTAGGATTCCACCTTTCTTTACTCCATAGAAGGTTGATTTAATTATTGTTTATGATTCTCAAAAGTTTGTCTTATTATTCTGAACTTTCCTGACTGACCCTAAATAAACTTTCACCAACTTCTGATGAAGTGGCCTGGGCCCAGCAATGGGCTTTACAGCCTGAGCGCCGCACAGTGAGGAAAGAAAACCACTTTTTTTTACAAAAATCGCCTTACAGTACAATTCTTAACGGAGTGTCATGTTTTTTTTTTGCGCGGAAATGATCGTAAGTCTTCCATGTATAATGAGTAACTTACTAAATTTCACTCCGACTCAACGAAAATTCCTTATTTAACAACAAAGTTTAAACATTTTTTTGTCCAATTTTACAGTGATACGATTTCTTTTAAGACAGTCAAATTAATTAAAATAGGTCATAAAGCAATGTAATAACTAAATAAAAATAATTTCTACTGGGTAGAAAACAGATTTTCGCAAGACTTTCGAAAGAATTGACTGTTTGGATTGGCCTTAGTATACTCCTTTAGTGTCCTAAACTGAAGGTCAAGGTCATTAGCCAGCCATTTTGGATAAAAATTCAAAAAGTTAGAGCATTTTCAAAATTCTTGAGGCCACTTTTCTTAAGATTTAAAAATTCTATGTACGGTTATTCGTAGTACTCAATAAGGCTAACAATTTATCCTAATGACTTTTTTCGATAAAAAAATTACTATAGTTATAGTATTTACAAAATTAAAAAAAAAAGAAATTAAATTTTTAGACCGAGAACGCACGATATGAAAAAAAAGTCCAGAAAAGAAAAACGTTTCTTTTCGAACACCCTACGAGATTCTCATAACAACTTTTAGAATTTTGTTGCAAATTTTTCAATTTTGAGCCAAATAATGCGAGATGCGGAGAAAATGTTAATAAACAGAATTATCGGTCTTAAAAAGATTCACAAATTTTCCATTGATCATTTTTTTTTTCTCACGAGACACGTGATGAGACTGTGTTCCTTAAAGCCGAAGGAGCTTCAACAAAAGATAATACACAATCACTAGATTTTAGTTGTCCATGGTTTGACCTTTAATTTTAAAAGTCCTATGCAAAAATGTGGGAGAAGTTCAATGATCGAGCGTGTAGCGTGAGGTAAATACATCATCGATCGCGAAGCGCAAGATCCAAACGGTGCGCGCCCTAGGCGCGCTTAAACTTGCGAGCTGCGCGTGTAGCGCTATGAGAATGTGCCCACTCAGCGGGCAGATTTTTCTTTGATAATTTTATACACAAAAGTCATTTTTTCGTGATTCGCAACGATTGACCATTTTAAATTCACAGGTTTTGTATAAAATATGACAGATATCAATGCGCGCTTACAATTCGTTTAAAGGATTTTTATAAACATATGCATATTCTAATAATTTTTTCATGGATATGCTTAATGTTTTTTGCGTAATCAACTTGAAATGTCTTGCCCAAGACTCCTTGTTGTCATATTTTTTATAATGACAAAAACTGTTAAGTATATAAATGATTTCTTAAACAAATGCACAATTTGATCATTTTTTATGTATAGACTTTATTTTCTTGCGAAATGAACTGGGAATGTCTTGCCAAAGACTCCCTTCTGTCATATTTTTTATAATCAATAAAACTGTCAATTACTTGAACAATTTTATAATTAAATGCACATTTTGATCATTTTTTCATGAATAGGCTTTTTTTCGGAATCAACTAGAAATGATCTGCCAAAGACGCTTGGCTATGATATTTTTCAAATTACAGAAGAAAAATGGTGATTGTATTAAAAAATTTGGGAAAAACGCACATTTTGACCAGTTTCTCATAAATAGGCTTAATTGTCGTTTAAAGAATTAATAGCTTCTATCAATTTGAACAAAATTACAGCAAGGAGTTTTTGGCAAGACATTTCGATTTGATTGCGCATAAAAATGAATCCTATTCATGAAAAATTGGTCAAGCTGTGCGTTTGCTTGTAAAAATTCTTGATTACGAGTATTTAACAGTTTTTGTCATTATGAAAAATATGTCAGCAAGGAGTGTTTGGCAAGACATTTCGAGTTGATTCCGCAAAAAAATCAGCTTCTTCATTAAAAAAATTATTAAAATGTTAATTTGTTTATAAAAATTGTTAATTTAATTTACAGTTTTCATGACTATGGAAAATATGAGAGCAAGGAGTCCTTGACAAGACATTTCGAGTTGATTCCGCAGAAAAATGAAGCCTCATAATGAAAAAATGGTCAAACTGTGCATTTGTTTTAAAAAAATGGTTAATATAATTAACAGTTTTTGTCATTATGAAAAATATGACCGCCAGAAGCCTTTGCCAAAATATTTTGGAACAAAAAATTAATAGAAAAATTAAGCCTATTCATGCAAAAATGTGCATTTATTATAAAAATTGTTTAAGTAAATGGTGAACAGTAGCTATTCTTATCTGATTCTAAGAGCACATATATATCTGTCATATTTAATAGAAAAGCTGTGGATTTAAAATAGCTAATCATTGCGCATAATGAAGAAATTATTTTTGTTTCAAAATTTTCTTATAACATTATGAACAAATTTTGTGTTACTCTACCCTACTGGACATTATTGAGTTGTTGCATTGATTTATGACCTGTTTTAATAAATTTGAAAGTCTTAAAAGTGATGGTATCACTGAAAAGTTAGACAAAAAAGTTAAAGGATGGTGCCAATTTTGGGTCCAATGTGTCCATCTTAGAGAAGCGTATTACGCCATGTTTTTTGGTATGCTGATTCCAAATATGTTCTTAGTTTTGCTGTTAATTGAACGGTTTCGGAGATAAGGAGAAAAATTATTCTGGTCATAAGCACAGACCTCTTCTCAAGTCTGGCAAAATAAATCGGTTCCGCATTTGATGGCCGATTTCCGGATAGTTTGTGCCATTATTGATCGTTTCAAATTACGATGTATAACTCTTGGAAAATACCAAATTCAACAACTGATTTCTTACTATGCGGAACATCTTCCTGATTCTGGTCGTTATCACATTGAAATGAGCACGCATGCAGAATCAGTGCCTTTTGCTTAATTTCGCATTCAAGTACACGATATTTTTTGTACATTCTCATAGGTTTAGACAAGGCAGGTTCAAAAGCTATTTGTAGCTGCTGTTGTCAAACTAAAAACGGACTTAGGACAGTAGGATATTGTGCTCATGTCATGCCAGTGATTTGGTATTAAGAACCTGCACAATATCAAGAAATAATAAAACCACCCGCTAACAATCTATCACTGGTACCAGTTTTGCAAGATTATTCTGATTAAGACGCACAATAAAAAATATGACTGCACTGCTTATTTATCGTTTAACAAACGCATAATAATAGAGGTTAAAGCTTCTTGACGCCCTGCTAATAAGCAAACTGAATAATCACAGTGTATGCACTTTGCGACTTTGAAAACCAATACCTTAGAAACGGCACAATTTTGGGGGTTACATCTATTGACTTTTTTGTTTGCCGGACCAAGTTTAACATCTTTACATACTTTTCAGATCTGGAAGTTGTGGGCCCAAAATCCCATATGACATTGGCACCCTCCTTTGATGTGCATTTTGTTAGAAAGTATTACCTTATTCCAACTTTTTTCCTATAAATCTATGGAGATCCATAAACTTTCGAATGTTGAGAACGTTTCTTTTTTACTCTCCTGAAATTTTTTTCTTGGTACTGACATGGTTTTTCCGTGACACCCATACAAATAAGTTAACGCCTCAATTCTACACTGCTGCACGTCGCGTTTGGTCGATGTATCGCTCTCCTTTCGTTTTTCGCACTGTACTGCTTCATGCTGACTCCACAATTGTGGCTTAAGATTTGTACGTATCGTCGATACGCGTACGTTTCTATGGCACCAACGCGTTGTTACCAACTGTCGCATG
>JAABKJ010009397.1:0-11213 GCA_011634705.1 Andricus grossulariae
GTCATCCGCGGCTAGAGACCTGACTCCAAGGAACAGTGTTGAACGATCTTTTCTCGCGTAAATTTCCCGCTCTTGCTCACCTTCTAGGACAGAATGAGCAGAAGTGGATGACGTACACGTTCCAGTTGCGTCGGCATTGGATGCTTTAAGGCACCATGGTCGTAGCTTCCGGAGCCTAAAACTTCTCTAATAATGTCGTCTTGTCGTACTTAAGAACCAGCATCTAGCCACAAAAATAAAGGAACAGAATCTGGAAGATCGAACATGTCTAATATCTCCCAACAAAAATATTTTGGATGATCAAATAGCTAACTCAAATATAGAAGTATAATAACAGCCTCCTATTGATGGACTTCCTCTAAAAGTGTGGATAATGGAAAGCTGATTGAAGCTGAAGGTGTAGGTGCTGGGGATTATGATGATCAAGTACCGGATGCACCTGAACCACTTCCGGACTATGCACCTTGAAAGAAATTTTGGTCTTACTTTACTAGAGTTCAGAGATGTAAAACCAACTCAAAAGCATTCTTTGCCAAAGATGTACATCGCGAAGGATCTATATGCATCTACATCTACATGACTTATTTTAAAGTTTTTCCAATTCTTTTCACATTTTAGAATACAGGTTAAATTATTTTAAATTCCTTGAAGTTTTTTTAATTCTGCGGAATTCTCTCGAATTTTTAGAATTCGCCTGCGATCTTTTGGCTTCCATTTCCGGTACCGATACTAGGGTCACTATGTATTTTTGGTGCTGTATTTTTTGGCTATTGAGAAAGGGAAAGTAGGTGAGCGCGGCGAAAGTGTAGTGAGTAAAAAAGTCAGGGCTGGAAGTCTCAGTGAAAATAAAGGGTGTGGATGAAAGTGCGAACGTGATGGAAAAAATGAAAAGATAAGGAAGGACTGATTATGAGATTAGGTTAAACGTTGTGAGGAATTCCAGGTTTGTTAGGGGGCTGCAGTGGATCGAGGAATAGGCTATAAGGCTATAGGCGAGGTAGGCCTACCAATTTACGAAAAGATCAACAGAGATGTGTCGCGCCCGCATAACATTGAAGCAATATTAAGGAGAGAGTGAGTAAATTAGAAGAAAGGGTGGAATAAAGAATGATTGAGGTAATTGTTAGCGAGGAAGCAAAAGAAGGTGGAATTAGCATGCATGTAGAGAATAAGAGGCTACGTAGGAGATTAACACAGATCAAAAGATGAATAGAAGCGGAGCAAAGAATAAAGAGATAAAGGAATTTAATGATCAAGGACTTGAGATTGAACAGTGAAATGAGAGAGGAAGAGGTTAAGAATATAATGAGAGACATCGGAGCACAAATGAGAGTGGTAAACAGAGTAGGAGGAATGAAAGAAGGTAGGGAAGGCATGAAAGAAGAAGAAAACGGCTAATTGAGCGGATTCATGGGTGGAAAGAAGAAAAGGCAGCAGGGTAATAGTGGGGTGAAACAGGATTTGGGTAAACGGAGAGATGTGGATATGGGACGAAGAACTAGAATAATTGAGAGCTGGTAAAACAAGGCAAGGAAGGGAGAAGGATAAAGAACAGGGAAATGAGAAGGATGGGACCGTGTCGGGATTTTCGAAGACAAAAAGGACTAAAGACAAGGACGGGAGGAGCAAAAGTAGATGACAGAGACGTGAAAGTGACGTTCTGGAATTTTTCAGGATTAAAAAACAACGATAAGAATTTCAGGGGGGAATTGGAAAAATGGGACGTAATAATGATGAGTGAAACATGGGCAGATGAGAAAGAATGTTATCGAAAGGATATATATATATATATATATATATATATGGAAAACGCAAGAATCAAGAAAGGAATACGTAAGAGGGAGAAGGATGGGTGACTTGCTTTTAGGGGTGAGGAAGGGTCTGATGGTAGGACAGGGATCAGAGGAAGAAAGCAAAAGAAAATACGGAATAAAGCTAAGAAGAATCGAAGTAGGAAAAGTAAGGGTAGCAGTAGTATGCGTTTATGGAGGAAAAGGGAAAGAGAGGGATGGAAAGTTATAAGGTGGTGGATGTAGGAAAAGCAGTTGGGGCTGTTGTTGATAGAGGGTGACCTAAATGCTTGAACTGGGATCAAGGGGGGACAGGTATGGGATGAAGAAAAAAATGTATTAGCAAGGAACTCGAAACGTAGAGAAACATATTCGGGGGGGGGGGGTACTACCGAACCACACAGGAGAGGTTGGGTGGTTTATCTGTAATGGAAAGAAAGGGGGACGTGGATGGCAAAATAACTTTCACAGGTGAAGGCGAAAACGTGACAGACTACATTCTAGCACAAAAAAGAATAAGGAATATGATAGTTGAAATGGAACTGAGTAATGACACAAGCTCTGAGCATATCCCGGTTCAGAGGAAAAATGGAGAATGAGAATCTATGATTTATGGAAAAAGAAGGGGTAGACGAGACAATAGAAATGATAAAAGTCGCGATTGAGATTATAAGAGAAGCGGTAAAACCAGAAGGAAAGTGGGAATGGGTCAAAAACGATGGTGGGACGAGAAATTTAAGGAGGGTAAAGAGAGAATGAAGAAGTGTGTAAAAAAATGGAGAAAATGAGAGATTGACAAAAAGAAGTACAACAGAAGAAAACGAGAATGTAAGAGAAAGTTCAATGAAAAACGGCAGAAGAAGACTGTAAGACACATGAAGGAGACAGAGAAAACAGTAAAGGAAGGGAGGAAACTGGAAGTGATAGTTAGGGAAAGAGGGAATTAGGGAGAAGGAAGGGCGTGAATGAGGAGATATAAATGAGTGATTGGAAGGAGTACTTCAAGGGATTGTCGGAGGGTGAAGAATAAAGGATAAGAGAGAACGCGAGAATGGTATTATAAGGAGAAGAGAAAGAAGTTTGAGGAGAGGGTAAAAGGGTAGATGAATATAGAGGAATCACACTCATGTTGGTAGGCTAGAAAATGTATGCGAAAGTTTTTAAGTACGGGTTAGAAAGACAAGTAGAAGGAAAAAGAAATACCTAACACAACCAGACGGGCTTTAGGAAAGGCGTCGGAACAACAGATAATATTGACGTCCTAAACTATCTAGTTCATAGGATTTTTGGGGCGGAAAAAAGGGTAACTAGTGGCCTTGTTCGTGGACTTTAAAGCAACGTTCGACTCGATTAACAGAAGGGTGCTCTGCTAAGAAATGAAAGAGATAGGTGTAGACGAAGGGCTGATTGAAAGAATAAAATAAATTTTTGTGGAGATTAAGTTCAAAGTGAGGATAGAAGATGAGAGAGGAGTGAAATTCTTGACAGGAGAAGGGTTTAGGTAAGGTTTCCCATTGAGTTGGCTATTATTTAGTATGATGTTTGCAGACTTATAGGAAAATTTAAAGGAGAAAGGAAAAGGGGCGACGATTCTAGGTTAGAGTGAGATTGACTCTTTAGCATATGCGGATGATGCTTTACTTTTATCAGAGGGCGAAAGTGGCATAAACTTGATGATGTGAGGGTTTGAAGAATACATGAGAGAGCAATACTTAACGGTGAATGTAAGTAAGACTAATATAATGTTCTTCAGGAATAAAAGGAGTGACTTTGAGTACAAGTGGAAGATTAACGGAGAAATGGTGGAACTAGTTGAGGAGTTCTGTTACATAGGGTACTCGTTTAAATCGGGGGGGGGGGGGGCAACGGCAACAAGTGAGAAAAAGGATGGAGTCTGCGAGTAAAATAATGGAACAAGTTTGGGGTATAGTGAGAAGATTCAAGGACGACTGGAGGCTGATAGTATGAATGTTCGAGGTGTTAATCTAGGCAGTCTTGTGTTATGGAGTAGAGGAAAGTATTCACAAAAGATTCTTAAGGTGGATTATAGGGGTAAGTTGGAGCAACCCAAAATATATGGTGAGAGAAGATAGAAAGAGGGAAATTGATATTCAGGCAACTTAAGAGATCTTGGAAGTTTAAAGTGAAGCTGAAGACGTGAGAGAGGAGCCAAATTGCACAAGCATGCCTAAGTGAGATCCGGAATAGAGAGTAGAGACACAATACTGAAGGTTCAAGGGGGAGGGTGAGACACAGCCAATTAGGAAAGAATGTGGCATCCAAGAAGGAAGTATGGTCTGGCAGGAGATAGTTTTGTAGTCGATAAAACTACGAAACAAAAAGATGCTAAGAGGCACCGGAAGGCCCGGAAGCTCGCTCATATGTATATAGTCTGTAAATAGTACCTTGTGTAACTGATTGTGAGGACAATAGAGACACATAAACCCGTAAAAGTGAGTGATGAAATATATGCATACACATACTTGTAATCTTTTATATTCTCTCAAAATATTCAGAATACACCGTGATTTATTTTGTATTGTTTGATTTCTTCTGATAACATGGAATTATTTGCAACTATTTCTATATGAATCAACTTTTGCTGACGGGTGAACTACTGCTGTATTCGAATGCACACTTTTTTTAATTCCACAGAATTCTGTAGAAATCTTTAAATTCAGTTGAAATATTTTGAATACTTATAATGTTTTCAGTCCCGATGACGCAGCCGGATAGCAGAAATAAGCTTCTCATTTAGCGTGCCGATCAACTGCACATTTCATGAGTATGAGACCGAGACAGACAAATTATGAAGGAAGAGCTCCTTCATAAACACTTTTGAAATCATCTTCACACCTGTACCATCTTCGAAAGATAACAGTCTTATACAGATTGGGATGTGGTCCGAACGCGTAGCAA
Source organism: Andricus grossulariae (assembly GCA_011634705.1). NCBI lineage: Eukaryota > Metazoa > Arthropoda > Insecta > Hymenoptera > Cynipidae > Andricus > Andricus grossulariae. The sequence goes on from JAABKJ010009397.1 coordinate 4,710, forward strand.
TTTGGAAAATTTTGAAATCCTTTATTACTCTTATGAAATGGAGACCGCCTGCCGCGAGATCGACGGTACTCCCACTCCCGGCGACGAGGCGACTGAGGCTAGCCGGACAATCGCCACCGAATCTGTCATTAAGGAAAGGAAAACCATGTGCTTCTAAACAGTCGACCAAAGCAAATCTCCTTTTACATACTTCGTGGTCTAACACAGCCCTCGTTGCGCTCACACCAAACCCTAGCAAAAACGCCTTCTCAGACACCTGATTCAAAGCCACAATCCGTGCGTTAAAATCGCCTCCTAAAATTAAAGGTATAGAGGGACATACCTCCTCCAACTGCGCGGGAACAGCGTCCAAATTTTGGCAGACAGTTCTCGATCCATACCAGGTTTAAATTAAGCATAACTCACTTCGAATTGTAAAACGGAAGCATTGCATTTTATAAAAACCCATGTAGGGGACATGTCCATTGCCTCGCAAGTATAACGTTTCCGGTTTACAAACACCGCTAAACCACCGATAGCTCTGCCTGTTACGAACGAGCATAATTAAACAAATATCGTCTATCTAATTATTCTTTTCCGTTACAAAGTAGTTTCAAAGTTACAAAGTAGTTTCAAAGTAGTTTCAGCAGCCTCCATCACTGCTTTGTTCAGAAACGCTCCGTTACACGTATCGTCGTGTTTCCTGACCATTTTAAAAGAGAGTCTCATCTGTTTTGGACTATATGAGCTACACCCAGAATAATCCTGTTGTGAAGACATCCGAAATTCAGTATTCTGCGACCACCTTGACGGCGTGAGATGTAAAGTCGCGGGACGGACAACTTAAGGTGTTTGCTTTTGATCATGATCATAACCTTTCGTGACCCGATGCGAAGGAATTCGAGCTCGTCCTTCGCTTATGAAACCACTCGAAATGAATAGATTACTAGCGGAACGGAAAGCATGTTCGTTGCAGATACTTTGTTCTGCGCCGACAGTTTGTAGGAAGAAATCTGTCGAATAAGACGTTTTTACCTGATTCGGAGAGCATTCCTTATAGATGTTACGTCCTGAATACGTATAGCTATTCTGTCGATGAGCTCAAGTTCTTCAGGAATAACATTAAGTTGTCGTCGCTTCACATGAACCTTGGCGAAATTTTCTCATCCAAACTCCATTCCATTCTCCCGAGTTTATTCCTCGAAAATGCCTAGAGCTAGATCTAGTTGATCATTATTGCTTGCATAGATGTCAAGATCATCCATGTAAAATACGTGAGTGACATCTTTCACACGTTTGTCCTTTTTCCCTATCCCTATATATTCCTCTCTCTCTCTCTCTCTCTTCAGTTAAAATGGGGAAATGGGACACATAATCGGCGAAGAGAGTTTATCCGGACACTCACTGTAGTTTCCGTTTTCACTCTATATTATAATCTCTGTTCATCCGTGTCTTTTCTGTATTATGGGTTTTAGTATGGCAGTAAGTCTGAACGTTCTCCTAAGAGCGAGTGTCAAAGAACCAAGAGACTTTAGCGTAATCTACCTTCAAGGTGCGAAATTCGTAAGGAGGAGTGGGTAATTTTTATGAGAAAGGAAATTAATCGAGTGATTCTGATGAGAGGAAACTAGCCCGCGTGACTGCAAAAATGCTGAACATGTTGCCAAGTGCATTTTACCAAAAAATCCCTCTGAATATTATTTGTGAGAATTTGGATCTGAACTTGATTTTTGAAAAAAAGAAAATAATTAAAAAAATAATAAAATCGAGATTAATAATAATTACATATACGTGAACTGATAGGTGCACAGTCTAGATTATAACTGTTGATTTATTTTGAATCCCATCATATCTTTGAATTCTCTTAATTATTTTGAATTCTTTAAAAGCTTTTGGAATTCTCTTCAAATCTTTAGAAGACACATTGAATAATAAATCGATTTCTTAGAACTCACTTTTAATTATCTGAATTCCTTTAAAGTTTTTTTCAGTTTTCTTGATATATTCAGGCTAAAACTTGATTTATTTTGAATTCTCTGAATTCTTCCAGAAAAATGGAATTAGTTGCATCTATTTCCAATTTCATCAACTTTGGTCGACGGGATGTCTACTGCAGAATTAGGATGCACACGTTTTTTTTTTAATCTGAAGAATTATTCAAAAGTCTTTAAATTTACTGGAAGTATTTGGATCCCTTCAAAATTTTCGAGTTCTTTTGAAATTTTTAGAATGCATGTTCAATTATTTTGAGTTCCTTCAAGCCTTTCGAATTCTGCAGAATGATGTCGATTCCTTCGAACTTACTCAATGAAAATTTTCACATTTTTTTATTGAGTGCTATACTTTGAAATCCTTTGAATACTCCAAGTCTATTCCATTCTTTTGCATCCTTTGAATTCTCTTGTTTATTTGAATTCTTTTAAATCCTTCGAATTCTGATAAAAACCGTGAATCCCCCATGATTCTTTAAATTTTTCTGAACTGTTGGAACTGCTCTGAATTCTTCGAACTCTTGAGATTTCTTTTTGAATTCTCTGAATTCCTCTAAAACAATTGAATTTTCTTCAATTCCTTGAATCCCTGAATTCCAAAGAACATCAAGATTGCTAATTTTAATACCAATGAGGCCCGATCCAGTCCCAATTAGAGGATTAGTCATTGACATTAGTAATGAAATCGTATCTTACTAGTACATTTGTATGTATAAAAAATTATGAATTAATTTTTTGTGGTGGCTTTTTCAACTGCGAGAACACCCCATATAGAGATATGCTGACGAATACCAATAGTGTTTAATTTACTATAATTGGTATTTAATAATTCATGATCTTAATTAAGAGTGTTGTCAAACTTAGTCGACTAGGATCTTTCACGAAGAAGAACATAGTACCCAATAAAAATATTTGGTAAATGTTTGATATGTGAGTTCAATAATGATGCCTGATCCAGCCCTAATTGAAGAATGAGTCATTGAAATTAGTCATTTAATCGTAACTCACTAGACGCACATGTTTCCAACATTTCCAAGATATTTTTTGTGTGTAGAATTTTCTGGTGTAGAATAGCTCCTTGTAGGCTAAGTTTGACTTCGCTGTTAATTAAGTTCTTTAATTATTGAAAACTAGTTAGAGTTAATTAAATCCTATTCGTAAAGGCATCGTCATATTACTAATGTGAATGAATAATTCTTTAATTGTGCCTGAATCGGGCCTCATTGGGAATACTACCAGTAACTTTGACGTTCTTCTGAATTAAACAGTTCAAGGAATTAAAGATAATAATTCAATTGTTAGAGGAATTCAGAGAATGCAAAATAATTTAAGTTGTATCCAACGGAATACCAAACAGATAAATGAATTAAAATAATTGAGTGATTTCTTAAGAGTTCAAAGCAGTGAGAGGAATATTCATTAGGAATATTCATTAGAATTCAAAGAATTTAAAAGAACTCAGGTAAACAAGAGAATTTAAAATGATGCAGAAGTCTTGGAGTGTTCAAAGAAATTCAATTGATTTTAAAGAATTCTACTAAATTAACAAAAATGTGTACATTTTCATTGAGTACTAGGTAACCCGTTAAACAAATTTGGTGCATTTGAAAATCGTTAAAAAGAATTCCATTTTTCAGGAAGTATTTAGAGCATTCAAAATATTTAATAGATTTCAAAGTAAATCAAGTTTTATCCTGATTATTTCAAGTGAACTAAAAAAATCTTTAAATGAATTTAAAACATTACAAGTGAATTCTAAGAAATCGACAGAATTCAAAAGACGTGAAGTAATTCAAAATAATTCAACGTGTATTCTAAACTTTTCCAGAGAACTCGAAAAGCTTTAGAGGAATTCAAAAGGCTCTCAGTAGATTTAAGGACTTGTACATTAAAAAAAAAACGTGTTCATCCTAATTTAGTAGTAGTTGTCCCTTCGACTAAAGTGGATGACATTGGAAATGGTTGCAAAATATTCCCTGTTTCATGTTTATGGAATTTATTTGTTTTGAATGCTCGAAGTTAGGTGAAGTAGCCGCGGTAGGAGAAATTCCTGGCCAGGTTTACACGCGCACTTGCATTTAACTGTTTACGTACATCCAACTGCAATGCCTGGTCGTACCCAAAATACGCACTGGATCCAAAAATTTGGTGGGACTGTTTGACTTGAATTTTTTTGTGTAGCCGTCATTGCAAGGAACGACAGATAATCTGAAACACTCTATATCGCATGTCATATAGTGCATATTATATATTATAAAGACTGGAATTTCAATTTTGATATCTAAACACTCAAGGCTCAGCTGCTAAAGGGTTAGAGAGAGATTAAAGTACTTCGTACGTGCAAAATGCATCACCGTGTAGGTCTCTTTGTCCTCTCTCTCTCTCTCTCTTTCTTGTCAATCTTTTTAGAAGTCTACTCTCTTAGATCTTTTCATGAATAACCCTTTGTTAGGGTTTTCTAACAGTATTGCTCAGGCCGGTGTTGGATGTTGGACAATTTGCGGAGCACAAAAGCTTTCACGTGTTGGACATAGACAATCGTAAAGCTTTCCTTAACAAATTTTGTTGGTTCTAGAAATTTAAGATGCCTAGATATTTGTACGACTATTCCTTCGTCATTGTTTTACTGAGCGTCTAGTTTTGATGCCCCAACTTCGCGTTTATCACTCACCTTTGAGCATTATGACTGTTCTTTTGCAATGTAACTTCTTTAGTGTGCCACGGTTCTGTTTAGCGCTGAACCCACTTAGCAGGGTACACAAAAACATGTCCTATGTGTAGCGTTGTGTTGTGTGTAAAGAAAGACATGGGTAGGCTCAAGGGGAGTTGATAATTAACATATGAAGAATTTAGTTTCCGTTTATTTGTGTCCACAATAATGAACATTTTTTGTTGAAACGCTGGGAAATAATAAGAAATATGATAATGGAGGTAAATAGCCTATGTTTGGTGTGAACAAAAAAAAAATGTTGAGGTCGTTAACGCAGAAATTAACTTCTTTTTAATTATTTACATAAAAAATAGGCTATTTGCCTATCATATGCCCTTGAGGTACTTATACCAAAAGCTTGCCTATGGAATGAGTTGATCATTTCTACCAACGTCACGTCTGATGTAGATCGAATATTGCGTGCACGAAGGATATGTTAGGATCCTTTGTAACCTCCTTAGATAACAGATAGGAAGGATCTGTTGCCTCACCTGTATTACATCAACCTGCCTATCTTGCATCTTATTTTGCTAATCTCGTCTTCAATTCTCTACTTCCAAGGCGGATCCCTCCATCTCTTCGCGGCCCAAGTGTCCTGCCTGCGGCATAAGGAGAGGACCGCAACCACGCTGTTGGCTGATATCTCTGACCCACTGATGCAGTAACTGCCAGTGAGTGTTAGACGTTTCCCAGCAATCGCAGGGCAGTGACAAAGTATGTGAGTAGCTGTCTCATCATCCATTCCGCACAGACGACAGAGGCGACTTTCCGCAAGCTCTATCTTATGTCTGTGATATCCGAGGTTCCCATGTCCTGTAAACATTTCTGTTAGGACTTTGATCTCTTATCTCCCAAGCTTGAGTATTTCCCTTGCTCGGTTGAATTTAAGCTTTGAGCCCAAGTGTGTTTTGGCCTGTCTGCAACTAGAGACCAAATCCCACTCATTCTGATGTTCCTAAGTGAGCCAACTGTGAATTTCTTCAGCGACTGACCTACTGGAAATACTTACAACTGACTCGGGTCCAGTAAATATTCTTCTTGCTACTAGTTTGGCTAGCCTATCTGATATCTCATTGCCCTTGATACCGCTGTGTCCAGGGATCCATATAAGAGTAACTTGGTTTTCCGTCGCTAGCACATTTAGTGCCTCAAAGCACTCCTATACTAAAAGCGACGTGGTCGTTGTACCATTCAAGGCCAGTATAGCAGCCCTGCTGTCTGAGCTGATACGGATGTTTCTTTTGTTGTCATACTCCTTTGCCTTGTATGCGCACTGGAGTGTGGACATAATCTCAGATTGTAGAACTGTGGCGTAGGACCCTAACTCGATTGTGAATCCCATTGCATTCCTTTTACGATGTCGACTGGGATCTTCACTGCTGTCGAGATCGAGGGGCTCCAACCCTATTAGTGCCCCCAGTGCTGTCGTGGATGACGACTTGGAGGCACCAGTGATGCCTCTTAAGATCAGTCCCCTGGTCCTTTCCAGTCGAGACTTCACAGTGGACAGCTCGACCCTGCTCCACCAGTTCACCGCCGCATAGGTTCGCTTTGGTCGCATGATCTCTGTGTAGATCCACATGAGTGTCTCCGGCTTCAAGCCCCAGCTTTTCCTTATGGCTTTCCTACAGAGCCATAGATTAGCTACTACCTTCTTGCACTTGTTTTCCAGGTGCTCGTTCGATAACAGCTTTTTATCCAGAATTACTCCTAGGTATTTAGCTCGTTTCTTGATTTTCAGTTGTTCTCCTCCAAGTTTCAGTGTACTCGTGGTTCCCCACTTATACCTTCTGGTGAAAACAACCGCGTCTGTCTTACTCGGAT
>JAABKJ010009398.1:0-11213 GCA_011634705.1 Andricus grossulariae
GACTCCAGGGCAGTTCGATAAGTCGCACGATATAGTGGGAATTAGTCTAGAAAAAAGTAGCCTGAGAAGACCATTATCTTTTGTAAATAAAACCTCACTTTTCACCTTGAAACAAGTGATGTCCACCGGGATAAACGAATTTGAACAAATGTAAACGAATGCAGACACAAGTGCGGAACCGTTCGTCGGTAACGTGCGACCACTATATGCATGTAATGGTAGTGACTTCACAATTCTAACCGTTGCTGACGTTTTTAAGTACGCGTATACAAAAACGTGGGCTTACTTTAAATTAAAAGATACTATACAATGCGACGTCAGCTGACAAGATGGCTGCACACAGAGGGCCAAACAATAATACCACGACAGTAATAAAGGCAACACGTAGTTACAAGTTTTTGAGTCGTAAAGACGTGAATTGCATGCTACAACTTTGTTCAAGTTTTAAGTTTTTGAGTGACTCAGTTTTTGCTGCTCTTTACGTGCCGAGTGTTGGCTCAGTCTAAAGAGTCTTAACAGTGTCTTAAAGTGATCTTAAACTGATCTTTTCTGATCCCCAAAAGACCACAGTCCTTTTGTCTCAGCCAGCAGATTGAACACTCAATATCCATAAATATAACGGAAACTGGCTGATGCCTCTAAATCTCATAAATGCTCATAAAACAGCCCAGCATCTTTAGGATTTTTAGGTATAGCTAGTCTGTTGATACATACAGCTATCCTTCTTTCAGAGAGAGAGGAGTCTGGTGTCTATTTCAATGCCCTAACAATGATGCAGGTATAGGCTAAAGGGTACATACCAGAAAAAGACCAAACGTTGTTTGAAACTGATCTTAAAGTGATCTTAGTGATCTTAAGAGGGTCCACTCTGTGTTGGGAAAATGTAACTCAGTGTCAAATCCGGATGATTTGGAACTCGTGCCGGAAATTAAAAGTATTTTTCATGATGTCCTCCCAGAGTCGAATTCGGATCCTATTAAATTTGTCGAAGCATGTTTAGTTCTAAAGGAGGAAACACAGCCTATTTTTCACCGAGCTCACGATTCTGCTTACGCGCTTCGAGATGCGGTTAAGGAGGAATTCGAAAGTCTTGAAAGACAGGGTATCTGTCAGAAAGTCTTCCACACTGTTTGGGCAACTCCGGCTGTAGTTGCTCGTCGTAAAGATGGTCGAAATCACTGTTGCAGAAATGTCAAACTTACAGTTAACAAATGTTGTGACGTCGACCACTACCCGTTACCGATAATCGAAGACCTGTTTAACACATTCGTCAATTGTAATTATTTTTGCAAAATCGATCTGACTAATTCCTGCTTACAATTAAAAATCGCGGAATCATCTGAGCCATTGTTAACATTAAACACCCATGTCGGTCTTTTCAAGAAAGAATGTATCCAGAATCTTTTTAAGGTCTTACGACGTTTGAATGACTACAAAATTAAGATACATCGAGCAAAGTGTCAGTTTTTGATAGAGTCCGTAGAGTTTTCAGGCTATATCTTGGATGAGGCAGAATTGCATTCCTGTCCAGATATAGTTGAAGCGATCAGGTCAGCTCCATCACCTACGGACATTCCTCAACATGGCGTACCTTGGGAATAGTCTGTTCAATGTCAGACTGTCTTCGACAAGGCAAAAACTATAGTTTGAGAAAAAAACGACTCTTATCTTGTATAATCCAGCCTTACCAATCGTAGTTGCAGCCGATGCCAGCTCGTATGGAGTTGTTTCGGTGCTCAGTATGATAGTGGAATCAGGTGAAGAGCAGGTAGCTTTTGCATCCTCCACTCTGTCAAAAGCGGAAAGAAACTACTACAGCCAACTAGATCGAGAGGCTCTGGCTTTAATTTTTGCGGTAAAGAAATTTCACAAACATATTTATAGCAGAAAGTTTGTACTAATTACTGATCACGAACCGTTAGAAAGTATTTGCAATCCTAAAAAGAACACCCCGCAGCCGGCTACTGCTATATTGTAACATTGGACAATACTGCTTTAAATATGTATTCGTACGATATCAAGTATCGAAAGGGATCAACGATTGGGCATCCGGATCTTCTATCGTGTCTGCCTATGGTGACCGAGAGTACTAGAGTTTACGTAGCGAATGTGTCAGCTGTGGACGATTTCGAAGATCAGATGTTATCCTATCAGGTATTTGCATTATCTGCAGCGGAGGATTCTGCTTTAGCTCAAGTAAAATAATTTTTTAAAGAACGGATGGCCTATGTTGAATTTGTTGGAGCCAGATTTACGTCTATTTCATAGAGTTAAGATAAGATCATCTTTAGAGTCGGCAATTATAAGGGAGAGGAATTGATATGTAGTTGAATTACGCGCTCAATCGCACTATCTAGTTAGCCCCTTCTCCTATAGTTTCATCGTGCGCGTTCGCGAGTCTTAGTCTAGCTCCGGAGATCTTGCATGAAAAGATGTGAACGTAAAGGAAGCTAAAGTTGTATACCATGACATGAAAGTGTGGAGGAAAATAGTTTATAAGAAATGTGTGATGGGAAGTGTCAGCGGAGAAAGAGACGCCTGAAACGAATAACCTTATATACTCATAAGCCCTCATGGAGAGCTTTACCTAGTGCATCTTATTAGAGTAAAGTGTATGGATCTTACTTTGAGAATATGATGAGAGTAAAGATTTTGGATCTTGCTATAGGATTATCAGTCAGTTTGAATATGTTTGCGTGATCTATGACAGATAATAAATTTGTGAATCTTTTCGCCTAGGGTGATTGCTAGAGATTGATCAATGACCTATATAATTGCTAATTTTTATAATTTCGACTTGTTTCCGTAATATCGCAATTTCTTGAATTTGGTACGATATTTTTGTAGCCCATAGTTTTTCCTCAATTTACTGTCAGTTTTTAAATTAAAATATTCTATCCTAGAAATCAATCTCTCACTTTATAATTTTGTCTAATTAAATGCTTGGAGTTAATAATTCCATACCTAGGGGCTGAGTTAACTTAAAGATTTTCCGGTTCAATAAACTAATCAAAAATTTGTATTCTCTTCTTGGAAAATGCCTAAGTATTTGGTTTTGAATATTTCTAAAATATTATTTCAAGAACCGAGGGTTATTTCTATATGAAAATATCATTATAGTGATTGGCAAACATAAAACGGAACGTATAAACATGTACATGTACGTTTTTTTGTATTGAAAGATAAAATGTTATCAAAATAATGATGTAATACAGATAATGTATCACGAAGAATAAGATAGTGAATAATATTTGAACAATATAACATTTGGAAGAATATCAATTTGTTACAGTCTTATCGAAATTCTTGATACGTGGGTTACCCTTATTTCAACAAAATGAATACGTTGATTGGCATTTTCTGTTTCATCTTATTGGGTTTCACTAATTTCATTGGTAAATATAATAATATCATTGATATGTTAAGTGTATTTTTAATGGCAGTATAATTATCTCCTATTCAAAGTCGTTCAGATAAAAATAACTCTATTTCACCCAACTCACTAATATTTACGCCTGCCTCGTGAAGGAAAACTTTTTAAATAAAAGATCCAATAGTTTTTTGGAGATTTATCTTTTTGGATTAAGATCCAACTATTTGATTTAAAATGAACATATTTGATTAAAAATGTATCTTTTTTTGTTGAAATAGATTTATTTTTATTTTTTAGAAAACATCTTTTTGTTTGAAATTGAACTACTGGGTTGAAAGTCACTTGGACATTTATCGACAGACGATAATTGTTTTTGTACGTGCCAATATGCAACCAGTCGGTAAGGCAGATCCCTTCATAACTGACATTAATCGGATACCTAGTAAGAACATGCATTAGCAATTGATTATAGGGTAGGAACCTACATTACTGACAGACGATAAAAGAGAAATTTGTACCACCTTTAGTCGGTAAAACGCACACCAAGATTACCTTCAGTTAATGAAGTAAGCACCTTGAATACCTTTAGTTGGTAAATCAAGAATCTGACATAGATTCTTATAACGGTCGATAATATATGTTTCTACTTCACCGATCAAGACCCAAGGATTTCGTGTAAGTGGTGCATGGGGCTATGGGAATCCCCAAGTTCTAGAGCTTTCGAGAAGTATAGGTAGAGTATGTGTAGCTGAGCGGAAAGCGCGCAAAATTCGAATAAAAATACCCCTCTGACACTTGAGTCGGTAAAACAGTGACTGGTCGTTTACCCACTGACGGTAAAGGTTCGTGTCTGTACTAAGGTAGGTTACGATGGATGTGTTGGCGGTGGATATATTGGAGGTGGAGGGTGTAGTCAGTTGAAGTTGAACTACTTTCTTGAAAACTATTTTTTTGCTAGAGATTAATCTTTTTGATTGAAACTTCAATCATCATAAAAATTCATTTAATTTTCGTATTGAAATTAATTTATTTGAATGAAAATGTATATAACTATAACTATAACCTATAACATTCATAATTTCACAAAATGCTCAAACTAGATAGCACTGGCCTTAATGCAAGGTTAAAAATGCTTATAAGATGCACACGTTTATATTTAATAGTAAAAATATCCAATTTCAAAAACCGAGCAACCGTTTTTCTTATTTTTATATACACTGAGCTCACAATATTGCTACAAAGGGTTCATGAAATACCTACGTATTTAACAAAAATTGTAATCCACTCTTTCATGTTACAGAGTTCAGTTCACAGTTTGAGTATTTACCTGATGGCGAACCTATTCCCGGTGTTCGTCGTAGGCGGCCTTCTGATTCTTTATTACATGATTTCTCTGAAAAAAATCATTCACATGAAAGGGCTCTTTATGTTGCCCACCCTCCGCTTCGTGCTAGATCCCGGTCTCCTCCCGCCGAGCCTCCTCTTCGTCTTAGGTCTAGGTCTCCTCCTGCCAGGTCCATTGCTCCTCGTATAAGGCTTCTTTCTGTTGACAGAAATATATATGGACTGAAATAACTAATGTTTATTCGGCTTATTCCCTTTACGAATTCTCAGCGGATATTCGAATTTCAAAAATAAACTTTTCCTGCAAATAAATTATTTGTAATGAAAAAAGGTCGAATGCCAACCCAAGAACAAATTGTATTATCATCATCCGATGGTGATGAAGAAGTCACTGACTGTCCAGTAGGTCCCCGCCGTTCAATCAGTGGGTACTTGTAATACAAATGACAAGGTTCTACCTCAGAGAAACCAAATGAAAAGGTGCTAACTCGTGGAGAAATTAATGAAAAGATGGTAAATAGCGTGGCAAACTCTGGAAGCTTCAGTCATACATACATTGCATTGTGGACAGAACCCTCAACTCTGTAGCATATTTTTATTTTGTCTCGACGAGTTTTTTTTAAAATTCGTTTCTCTGAAATGGAACCGTGTCGTTTGGACGCGTCGGTATATCAGGGTGGTCCAGAAAAATTAATTTGATATCTAAAAGTCTGTAGGATCCTATCGCTCCAGAGATAGTTCAATCACGGATTTTCCGCACGAGAATCAGAACCTAATTACCCCCGAAAAATTAACCCCCCAAAGAAATGAAGAAAATCCCGCAAGCTAAGTAATTAACCCGATATTAGAGATGGGAGAGATACTCTGAATGACATTTTGACGTTTCGGCTGGACTCTCAAATCCTGTGTGTAAGTCAAACGTGGCTGTTGGTTCATCCTGTGCCCCCCTCTGGATTCCGCATCATGGGTTCTTCACGAAGAGCGCAACACGTGTATGTAAGCTTGTCAGAGATAGCGGTGGTTTAGCCTTTTTTGAGGAGTGGAAGCGGTATACTTGCGAGTCAATGACTATAACCCACGAGTGGATTTTTGTAAAATGCACCGTTTCCGGTAAATTATGCGGAGCGAGAACAATCTGTAAACCTTATTCGAGCTTTAGTTATAGAGATCTGGGGGTTGAGGTATTGTGAAGAGATGGAAGAAATTCACACTACCATTTCCAAGAAATGGAAAAGAAGATGCTAAGTATGGCTTCTGTAGATGAAACTTCTGCTCTTGTTGTGAGGGGTGGAGGGCTTGAGGCCAGGACAAGACTTGGTAGGCCTGCAGTCCGACAAAGAGGTCATTTTAGCTAAATTCGAGGTCAATCTAGAGACTGAGACTTGAACAGGCTTGAGGAGACTTCTTCGCTACAAGTGCTACCTTATCTTTGAAAAAGTCAGTAGGCCAATAGAACCCTAGATGTGGGATTCCCTTTGTCCAAAATCTTCCTCAAGCTCGTCTCATAGGATCCGTTAGGCATAGATTCTCCATAGCGGATCTCATTTTTGGATTTTTTGAAGGGGCTGCTCTACTCAATCTGTAACCAGGGTGTATAGGAGAACCTATTTCACCTGTAAACGGAATACCCAAAGTATAAACACCTTAAAGTGAATTGCTTTGGGTCATCGATAGATCTTACAGCCTCTGGTGTATTCTAGATCCCATTGCTAAATTCCCTGAATAAAGCGAAAATGTGGCTTTTCAGCAGATACCTGTTCGGCATACTAAAGTCAAATCCTTTATCATGACTTTCTAGCGTTCAGTGAATTAATTAAATTAGTTTAATTAATTTTAACCACTTTACACAGGTCTTAGACCTAAGCAAAAATGGCAGCTGTACTTATGGATGATTATCATGTAAAATATGCTGTTATTCAAATTAATAAATGATAATTATAGTGCCGCTCGCGCAAGCCTTACAGATAATCTACGACGATGGCTCAATGAGATAACGCCTGTAGAACAAATTTATATAATAAAGCACTAGAATTAAGACATTAATCAGTCTTTCGCTGGAGATTAGAATTTAAAAAAATGTTATATAAAGTCATGAAGTTCTGCAGAAGACGTAAAAATCATCATAAAGATCCCCAAGCCTAAAATTGTTCACAATTATATTAATCATTGATTATAATGGTAGTTTTGAACGTCTTATCGTCTTTCAAAGTTATCAGTCATTTCAAGTGACGCTCGTACTAACCTTATAGATACTCTTCGACGATATTTTATGTAAATTTTGATATAAGTTTTAAAGAATAAAGTAATTAAATTTTTTTTCTTGAAGCTGCCTAATGAAATGTAAATATCTCAGGAGGAGAAGCTATTCTATGAGATAACGCCTATAGGATATATATGTATATGCAATGAACCACTAGAATTATTATAAAAATATATTAATCAGTCTTTCCTTTACTTGGAAATAATGACGGTCGGTTATACTGTGGTCTTCACCTTCTCAATCATCCTTAATTTTATTGGTAAATATAATATTATAATATTGTATATACATATATAATTTAAAAAAAAAAGTTTGTAATATTTCCGAAAATAAGCACTTGTCCGAAGATATCCGCATTTCATCCCAATTTATCATTTTTTCCAAACTCTATATTGAAAATATTATACAGGTTTTACGTCAGTGCTTCTGTTTGAAAATGGGAATTAAAAAGAAACAGAATTCTCTCCGTAAAACTATGCATTCCGAGAACCGAGAAACCGTTTGATTATTTTTTCTACATACACTCGCCTTACAATATTGCCCCATTGCGTTCATAAAATAACAACGTACTTCAAAAAATTTTAATCCGCACTTACTTTTTGCAGAGTTAAGTTCACAGTTTGATTGTTTACCAAATGGCGAACCTATTCCTGGCGTTCCTCGTGACCGAGCTTGTGATTCTTTAAAACATTATTTTTCTGAAAGAAATGATTCGCCTGAGAAGTGTCTTCTTCCTGCCGAGTCTCCTCTCCGTGCTAGGTCCAGGTCTCCGAATTCTAAGCTTCCTCTTCGTGCCAGGACTAGGTCTCCTCCTGCCAGGTCCATGGCTCCTTCTATAAGGCTTCCTTCTGGTGACGGATATGGATATGGAATTGAGCAACTAAAATTTATTCGGCTTATTCCCATTAGGAACTCTCAGCGGATATTCGAACTTCGAAGATACACCTTTCCTGACGATGACCGAATTGTAACATACAAAGGACCAATGCCAACACAAGAACAAATTGTATTAGCATCATCCGATGGTGATGTCTTTGCAATATTAGAGAGTCGTGAATTTCTTGGTGGAATCTATGTATACCAAAGGGGCAATAAAAAGCGGGCAAAGATAAACATGAAAAGCAGGAAGATTACCAGCTTGACCCGGGAAGAAGTCATTGACACTCCAGTAGGTGCCAGCCGGCCAATCTCAGGGGGGTTTATAGTGACGCTCGTAAATCACACTCCTCTTCACCATTAATTAAAAAAATTTTGGAACTTAAATATAGGTTTTGCAATCCGAACTCGGATTAAGATGTTTCAGTTCACTCGTAATTACAATAAAAAGTCAATGTGTTATGATTTTCGAGGCTTTATTCTTTCGTCTATGCCCCAGCGAGTCTTTTCCATATGTTATATATAAATTAGGGTGGCCCAAAAATATACATTTTGGAATTTTCGACCTGCGCAGGTGCCAAATCTTTCTCTCGTGGAAAACAAATAAACTCGTATTTTTTTATTTTGATACAAAATGATTTTTAGTAAGTTGTGTGCAAATTTTGTGTGTTATAAAAAAAACGTAAAACGTATACTTTTTTTACTCTTTCGATTTTGTTCAAGAAATTATATGTCAATTTATATACCCTTAATAAACTTGTTCCTCTTTCAGTAAAGATGCATTTGGTCAAATTTTAATACATCAACAAAGTTTAAAAAAATTTGAGACATCTCAAAAGTTGCATAAAATTGCAATATTTGTAGATTCGCAGCGAGCCTTAGAGATTATTGTTTACCTTGAAATTTTTAAGAAGCATTTTTAAGGATATTGAGAACAGATTTATAAAAAAAATGTTCATGATTTTTTAATTTATGGTTTTGAAACAATTACCATAAAGCCCCCTACTACAGGTCAAAACATGTAGCCCAAATTTTTTTTGCTCTTTCTGAGGAGCCAATCTATTTTTTTACAACATCAGAACCCTAAGGAAACAACCCCCAGGGAATATATTTTCGGGCCACCCTATTATATATATATACCTTTTTTTAATCTCTTGTTTTATGATTCGATGAACTTATTACACGTACAACATCAACTTTTTTATACCAGTTTTAATAAATTGAGTAAATACCATTTTTTCTTTAAAACTGGCTAATGAAATGTAAATAGATATAGATAAATGTTTTTTTTCGGCCTGCTGGCATTAAAAAAATGGACTTGCTTACACATCCATTTTTTTACAGAAATTTCTTAAAACTAACCCTTAAAAACCAACATCCATCCACACCTTATCTCTAAGACCGCTCGCTCTTATCGCCTTGCCTTCCTCGCTTCGCCTCACCTCTCACACATGTCCCCACTTTCTAGCTCTGCCTCGCATTGACAAACTCGGCCTCCACGACTAATACCCAATACTTATCTACTATTTACAATATGCACATTTTACTTACATCTTCTTCCTCTCTTCTTTACAATTTTTTCTTCTCCATTCCTCTTCCTCCGTCCTTCTCTTTTTCACCATCATTACCCAACGCCCCCTTCACCAATGCTCTTTTGTCCCTCCTTTCATGCATCAATACCTCTATGCTTATCCCACTTTTTTCCACCTCATCGCAGTCCTTCAACCAGGGCTCCACTCTTGCATTCCCCTTCACGCACAATTCGCCCATCCTATTCCCCTAGAAAGCCAAAACCTATTAAAACCCTGCTCCATGCACCCACATCTCATCCTCGCTATCAGCTCCTGACTTTCTTTCTCTTCTTTCTCACACAAATATTGCGCTCTCTCCCTTGGCATAATCCGCCCATAGTTCCCGTTAAACCTGGACACTCTCATCCTCGCCTCACCTGCTGCCTTCTCTCTCCATGCCGTTGTTCTGAACCATCTCACATACCTTCCTTTCATTCTTCCTCGCGCATCCTTGTCACTTCATCCATCTGCGGTCCATTTATTCTAAAATACCTTACCCTTTCAACCTCCATCTTCCCACCCCCTCTCCTGTTCTCCTTCTCAGCACTCCTAATCAGTTTACTTTCCCCCTCTTCCAAAAATTTCCTCCCACTTCAACTCACCTCCCTTATCCTTTCCACCTCCTTTCCTGAACACCATAAACTTGGACTTTTCCACATTCAGCTCTAACCTATTCTTATGCAGTTATTTTCTCCACCTCTTTATCATCTCCTTTAAGGCCTCCTAGCACTCTGCTAGCAGCACTATGTCCTCTACATCCGCGAGTGAACATTTCCTAACCCCTTCTACCCTAACTCCTCCTACCACTTTGGCCACTAGCTTACTTTCCATAGCTGCAACTAAAATCGCAAAAAGCGTTGGGCTAAGCGCACACCCTTGCCTCAACGCCCTATCCATCCACAAACCCATCGAAATTCCCTTCTATCCTCTCACCCTATCTTTCGTCTCTTCATATACCTCTCTTACCCTCTCGATCAGGCCTCCCTCCACTCCCCTCTCCTCCATCGCCTCCCACAATCTCCCCCTATCCACCGAAGGACATGCGCCTTTGAGATCCACAGAAAACGCATACACTTCAGCCCTCTTCTTCCCAATTCTTTTTCCGCCACGTGCTGCAGAACGTAGATATGGTCGATGGTGCTTCAACCCGCCCTAAAACCCGCCTGCGTCTTAAGAAATATTCTTTTCCCCTCGATATTTTTCCGCAGCCTCGCCGCCAACACCGTCGCGTATACTTTGTGCGCCGTGTTTATTAGCGTAATCCCTCTATAATTTTCCGGCCTATCCCTATCTGCTTTCTTATACAGTATTACTATTAAGCCCACTCTCCACCCTCCTGAAAATCCCCCCCGCTCCATACTTTCTTCACTACCTCATTCAGCCTCTCCCTATCCTTTTGTATACTAAACAGCCACGCTTCGTTCTCTACCCCGTCCAGCCCTGCTGCCTTTAACCTTCACAATTTTCTTATCTGTTTCTCCATCTCCTCGTCATACAACTGCTTTTCCTCTGCCTCTCTCGTTCTACTGCTCCCAATATCTCTCTTTCGTGAATCTGAGCACTGAAACGATTCTTTAAAAATAAACCCTTCACTCCTCACTCCCTATCTTCTCGCTTATGCCCACTACCTACATGTTCTTACTATTCTCTTGAACGGACTCTCTAACGCGCTTTTCCCCGGACTCTCTTGGCTGTATCTCTTCCTCTTCAAAAGATCCTCCGCCTTACTTGTGCTAGACGCTCCCTCCCTCGCCTTCTCGCTTTCTTCCTCCCCGCAGTTCCGCTTTTT
>JAABKJ010009399.1:0-11213 GCA_011634705.1 Andricus grossulariae
GAGTGTAAATATTGGATGAGTGAAGAAATGAAAATGTGCAGGGTATGTGGGTATGAAAGGGAATCGTGGGAGCACGTTTTGGTGAGATGTACTGTGGAAGAGGATGGGGGAAAGAGCGTGGTAGGTAAAGTTAGGTGGGTACTGACCGGTTGTGAACAAGAAGAAAAGTGGGTGAAGAGGTTAGAAGAAAAAAGGGAAGAGAGAATGCATGGTGGAGGTGAAAACCAAAATTGAAATATGTATAAGGAAAATTAGTGTCGCGTGACTTGGAAAAGCTTGAAGAGTAATTATAAGAGGAAATAGAAGCCTTGGAAGGTCTCGCGCACTTGCTAGATAAATAGTTAATAGCTAGTAAGATAATATTTGAGAAGGGAACGGAGCCCTCAAACCCGTCAAAGGGAGAGTAATAAAATACATACAAATAGATTAATTCCTGAATCTTTTAAAGACATCAAAACCTTCTGTATATATGTTTAATTAATTTGAAATTGTCGTCAACTTTTTTTTAATTCTGAAAAATTACAAAATTATTTTAGTTTAAAATCTTCTAGATTCCTCTTTCATAATTTTGGACACCGTTTAAAATATTTTGAAATAGTTTTAAATATCTTTTCGAATTTAATTTTTTGTAAATTATTAAACATTTTTCCAGAAATCTGAAGACAAATTTTTCTCATCTCAAAACCAATTCAAATCATTAAAAAGCTTTGAAATTTTATTTAAAAATCTTCAAAAACTTAGTTTAAAAATTGAAATATTTGCAAGTTTTACATTATTTTTGAAATTGTTTTATCAAACCTTCTGAATATCTTTTGAACAGTTTTTAATTTTTCTTGAATTTTGGGTAGATCATTCCAAATGAAAAAAATACCTTAGAGTCTACAAGATTTTTTGTTGTTGAAATTTTCGAAATCTTTTGGAATCTATTTAAATATTCTCCTGAAATTATTTTCAAATCAAAAAGAATTTCAAATTTTTCTAAGAATCTTGAGAAAATTGGTTTATTCCATTGAATCCTTTCAAAATTCTTACAAAGCTTCTAATTTTTTAAAAAATATTTCTGATATAGTCAAAACTGTATATTTTGTTTTAAATTTGATGAAATCTTCTTAGATTTTCAAATATTATTAAATCTTTTACAGAATTTTAAACCTTCCAAATATTTTGAAAAATGATTACAATATTTTATAAAATTTGGGCAAATTCTGCTTTTAAATCTTCTACGTTTTTTTTCGAAGTCTTAAGAAATAATTTGAAATTCTTTGAAATCATTTCCAATTTTTTCTTCAAATTCGTTTTTAAAAATAAAGAATCATTTGAAACTTTGCGAGGAATCTGAAAAAAATTGTTCATTTTCTTTTTGAATCTCTTCAACACTGATTGATTCGATTTTTTCCTAAAATTAAAAAAAAATCTGTACACTTAATAAAATTGCCTTAAGACCTTTCTGATATTTTTTGGGGGATTTTTCGAATCTATTGAAATCTTCTTGAATATGCTTTTAAAATATTTTTTCAAAATAAGAAATTAATACAAATGTTCTCAGAAATATTAAGACATTTTTTTATATTTTCTTAAAAGTTTTCAATTTTCGTAAAAAATCTCTAGAACTTTTCGTATAAAATCTTCAAAAATCTACGCTTTGTCTAAAACTTTTAAAACCTTTTCAAAACTTTTGAAACTTCTAAATATCCATTTAAAAAATTATTATTGAAAAACCAGTTACAATTAGAATTTTCTCTTTCATAATAAATTAATTTACAATCACAATTTGGAACTTTCGATTCACAAAATTGATGGGACAAACAATGTATAATATTAATTGATAAATAAACAAAATGTTCTACCTGAAATAAGTAATTTTAGTATATTTCTATTGTTGAATTTTTTTTTTCGTTTCCATATGTTACAAAATTAAAATCTTCCAATGTAGCGCAAAATATACATTTTAGTTCAAAACATCTAGCAATCTCAAGGTTAAATTATCTATTAGATTTCTTAATAATAATAATAATCATATCATATTATATTATACTAGATATGTTATGTTATATTATGTTAAAAACACTTACTGGCAATACTAGGCACAACCATGCAGGAAAAGAATATAATTAGGATCTTCATTGTTTCTGGATACGAGTAGGAACAAAGATCGAGAGCTAACATTTTTTGTGATATCTAAACATTATAATTGAGTGGAAGAATGAAGGTAATTAATTCGGTTTTGATTTTTAAACTTGGTTTGTGTTACTTAGAAATCAAATAAAATTTATAGTATATAAATTTATAACATTACAAAAATGCTGATTTCATTTGCGAGTAATTTTCAGATATTATTTTATGAGCTTCTTTTTTTGTGCATTATCTGTTTACCTTATTTATCTGGTACACAATGTGTTAAATTCAATTCTTACACGTAATGGAATGCTATTTGAATTCAAATAAGTGAAAACCATTTTCTTCCGAAAATTGTTCAGTAATTGATGAAAATAAAAATAATACAACAAAAAATAATTCAGAGTTGTTCAATTGGTTTATTCATTCATTAATTTATTGTAATAATAGAAGGGCTGATGCTTTTATAAATTGAGTGCATTAATCAAAAAGTAAAATAAGCTATCGAGATCTCTTTGAGACTTTATATCCAGAATTTCGCTAAATGTTTTTTCTCGGGAAAACACTTTAGGCCACACACCGTATAGGCGGAACATTCTAGAATAAAGTGGATTAATGAGTCTCTCTTTTTCAAATTAGACATCAAACATACACTCTCCGAGTCGAATACATATTTTTGTTTATCCCATGGTTGCAGTGCAGTATTACTTAACCTAAGTTGACAAAGAAGTCCCAGTTTGTTATAGTTTATTTCTTCCACTAAATAATCGTTTGATGATACAATATCTTCATAAACATTGGAGTACCTTGTATTCGGGGCTACTAGGACATCATTACTCCTACGATTCTCTTCCAGTTTCTTCATTATCTCATTGAAACGTTTCGCGTTCCAATTTATAATAATAGTTTATACTTTTTTCTTTTTAAAAGAATGTCAAGTATTTCCTCAAATATTGTGAAGATATTTTTTTTGAGGTTATAAGTTGGCGAAATGGATAAGATTTTGTTTGGGTTTCCCGAAGGCGAAAAAATCAAACTCCCACGATACAAACACGTTTGAAACTTTTAAATAGGATGAACATAATTGGCCTAAAATGAAATGTCACTGAAATTTCTCGAAGATGTAGAAAATTGAATTAATTTCGTTTTCTAAAACAGAAGAGGATAAAATATTGATATCCTAATTCAGTAATTTACTCTTACTTTCTGTGCCTGCCTATTCTGAGTGGATGATTTTAAAGTAGCAATCTTGTAGTATGTTTTAAAATAAATTACAAATCTTTGTTGATTCTCTGGCTAATCCCAGACATACATTCATTGATTGTAAGCCAGAGAATCGATGCTGCGAAAATTAAAATTCAATTTTGCACATTTGTGGTATTTTTATCCACAAATTCTTACGAGCCACAATGCACGCGAACGAATATTGCAGAAAGAAAGAATATGTGGATTCCAATAGCTTTGCAATGTATAGAATAGAAATCTTAGGCGAGCCAGGAGACGAGCGAACTAATCTCAAGGAAAGCTTCAGATTCAATTACTATACCTTGCTACAAAGATGCATTAAAACGTAAGGGAATGCAAGTATTATCATAATTCATACACTTTAAGGGGCCTCAGTGCGCGCGAACGAACATTGTAGAAAGATAGATATGTTTAGATTCAGATAGCTTTGAAATCTATAACAAAGAAATCTTGGGCGAGCCAGGAGATGGGTGAAACAGTCTCAAAGAAAGCTTTTGATTCAATTGTTATAAACCTAGCTAATATTATTCTCTAATATAAATTAAATTAATAAAATATAAGCATGCTTATGAAGAAACACAAATCTCACTAATGTACAAAACGAACACTTAATCCCTTGGTTGTTAAGAAGAGTAAGTTAAAGCACTATGAAAAATGACATGTTAACACTGAACTACCTTCTAATCTTACTACGAGCACTCTCCTCTGGAGCGCAAACCGGAAAGTGACCTCGTCAAAACGAGCGTCAAGACCTGAGGGTCGAAGGATGTGGGACCCGTCTCCCAGTGAACTGGCTCTCAGAGCGGGTTGAGCGTGCAATGCCGCTATTGGTTGGAAGTCCCCACTCTGCTTGCTGGAGAGGGGTCCTTCTACCGCTTGCTCTGTGCGATGTTCGCAGCGAGAAATGACTTTCTAAGAGACTAAGACTTAAGAGCGGTAGGCATATTCAACTTGTACACGCAGTTAATCAAGCCTACACGCTACACCATCAACAAGCTCTTTAGCAATTTCGGGGCACTGGCTAACAAATACGTGTTTAAAACCCAGTTTTTACAGACTAATCTCAATATACGCCCAATTATATTTGAGTGAATTTTCTTTTAAGGAGTTCCGCTGAAGTAACCTATGGTAACATCTCATTGTTAATCTACCATCGGGCATTTCCAGCAGTTTTATCGACTATTTTAGTGCTCTAGCCGTGCATTCGTACTCTAGATTTATCCTGTTCGTTTCTAACCTTATCATGTAGTTCATTACGTTTCGAAGCAGGTTCAATACAGATTTACAGCATTTAGTTTAAACAATTTCTAATTCATCGAGATACTCCAATGACCAGATTCCCGCAACATAAAGCAAGGTCGCTGATGTTACTAATTTAAATAGGTGATTTTCTGATATCAAAGATCTCGGCTTTGCTCTGAATAAAATTTATCTGGAGGTACCTGATGCTACATGTGCTTCAGCTATCTGTTGTTTTGAATTTCCACTAAGCACACCGGAGGCTTTAAAGAACACCTAATTATATTATAACAATATCGTCTGCAAATTCCAGTAACAGCACCTCTAAGATCCTGTCCAACCCTACCCCTTCTGCCCTGTGCTCTCTAAACAATTCTTTAATGGCGCATATGAATAAGATTGTTTGACAAAAGTTGAGCTAGCCGGCGAGTCCCCCTCTGACCTACCATTAACTAACAAAAAAAGCACTCAGACTCCATTATATCTGATAAAAGCCTACCTCGATAATTCACCACATGATCACTACTCATATGCACATGCATACGAATATAAATATGCATCCGCCATATTGGTTCCTGGAGAGTTAGCAAAAAACAATGCGACAAGCGGGTCGTGTGTCTTTGTTAAAATTAAACTTAGAATATAAAAAAATGTTTTGCTGTAGTGCTCCAGTTTGTAACAACAGAAGCGAAGATGGTTTTAAGCCTTACCGTTTTCCACTAGGACAAAGCGAAAGACTAGAAATATGGATTATAAATTGTAGGCGCGACAAATGGAAACTGAATAATAATTTCCAACTGAAAGTCTTAATATGTTAAAATTTAAATAATTAAATTGATAGCATTAAAAATTGCTTAGTTTTAGATTAAAAATGTATAAATGAGTACAATTTGCAATTGAAAGCCTTTAATATATTTTGTAAATGAGTCAAATTCAAAGTCTTAAGAGTTGAACAGTTTTCAGTGGTTCAATGTTCAATTTGAATTTGTCCCCCCTTTCAAGGCCTTGACATAAAAATTGTTTAATTTTGATGGCCTCTTCTTTTTTATTATACGTACAATTTTTAATTTTTTTTTAAACGTTTCAAGTTCACATGTAGAATTAATCCGCATCAGATTTGTGAATTTCTGTATTGTTATTTGAGTAGTTATTTCAAATTATAAATTTAGTTTTGAGAGCTTGAATTTAAAACTATAAATGATCGGGAACACTTTTTTTTTAATTCGGAAAATGAGTTGTAACTACTTATGAGCCTTGAATGGCGACTAGAGTGACCCTTATTTTTTTAAATCATATTTTTTAGTTCTCAACTTCTAGTTTTGTTCGAATGCCAAAAAAATTGTTTTTCAAATTTCAGAGATATCGGTTAAAGACCATGAAGTTTCCCACTGATTCAATATAAAAAAACGCAAGTTCTTGCATGTTTATTTGACTTATACATCTTTTTCGGTGAACTGTGATGTGGATACTGTAACGTTTGCATTCCCTAAGAGGATGGTCAATTTTTAAATAAAAGCTGGCCAATTATTCCCCGCAGTTTACCTTACTATAGCTGTCTTTAACAATTGTTTGAATTAAATATTTATGAATTCTAATAATGCATTTGCAAGTAAAAATTTCATATTAATTTGTATGTATTTTCTAGAAATGAACATTCGGAAGCAAACCACTCATCGGCTTCATCAACCATTTTATTTTGCTCAAAATTTCCGGATGCAAATGGGAATGATAACTATTCGATGCTTGAACCTTGTTCGAAGCAACTTTAAATAAATGCTTTTCTGCAGAGCAGCTTAAGGCGTTATAGACTAATACGAAAATTACATGGAGCAATGAATCTATATCTAATGCTCTCAAAATGCGTTTTACTCTTGGCTTCCGTGGATACAATTATTTAAGATTAAAGTGTAATTATCCTTTGTCGCACTACACTACTTTGAATCGACGAGTTAAAGGTATTAAAATTGATTATGGAATATTTCACGCATTGCTAGGACCTCTAAAATGTAAAATTGATGGATTACATCCGAGCGGTAAAGATTGTATTGTGTCTGTAGATGAATTTAAAATTAGTGGGAAATTGAGTTATGATGAAAGCGAAAAAAAAAATTGTAGGTAAAATCACGTTACCACCAGGTAAAATTGGTGAAGGCAACCATGTTACAGTAGTTTTAGTAAGAGGTCTTTCTCTAACTTGGAAACAAGCTGTAGCAGCCGAAGTCACAGGATCGAGTACGAATGGTCGTGATTTGCAAAATTGTCTTCTCAGTGTCATAACTAATTTGACTGAAGTAGGTCTGAATGTGAAAGCAATTGTTTCAGACATGGGATCGAGTAACCGAGTCATGTGGACTTCGTTAGAAGTAGGCGTTTCGCAAAAAAGTCGTGTTACTTCGTTTTCTCATAACGGTTAGCAAATTCACGTTCTTGCTGATCCATGCCATTTGGCAAAAAATGTAAAGCAAGCAACGCAGACACATTTCATTATTTTGCCACTGGATGTTCAAACTTCACAGCGTCTGCCAACTAACGTTGTCGATGGCAGTTTCGTCGCCCAGTTATGGAAGTTGGAAACAGAGTCACAATCAGGCTTACGTTTATTGCAGCATCTTGATTATATAGATATTTATCCAACAAACTTCTTCAAAATGAATGTAGGTTCTTCTATACAATTTTTCGATATAAAAACAGCTGCAGCTTTAGAAACGGCAGTACGATTAAAGTTCCGACCTGAGGCAGCTTTAACTACTGCTTGGTTTATTCGATGGTTTCATGAATGAATTACATTATGTAGATCCCGTATCAGAACAACCTCAATAACAGCCAGAAATAGAGCAAAAAAAGTAGAGTATTTACAAAGTTTTATCGAAATTGTTCACAACATGAAAATTGGACAAGGTGGTTGGAAGCTTCTCAACACCGGTTTGTTTAATGGCATCCACCTCAAGAATCAATTCAACGGAGTATGTTTTTCAACAAAAGTATGATTTTTTTTTGACTAGTTGATGCACTGGTCAAAAGCCAGATGCACTCGAGGTGCGCCGAGCTCTAAAAACTATTGTTTTGTCACAGTATATTGGCAATGTCAGTAATTCCAGTTACACAAACGATTCTGATCATATCCTTCTGGATAATTATTATAGATAGTTACAATAGGTATGCAGAATCAGAGAGTCGAGGTGAGGCTAGTTTTGAATCGGTCAATGACATTTCGCAAATAAGCAATATTTTCGCAGAATCAACTCAAACTTGTCAGTATACTCAACTTGACGCAGCCATTCTCTATTATATTTATGGAAGTACTGTGAACGCAGTTTGGAAATTAAATGTTTTCAACAACTGCAAAAAATTTTTGACCGATCAAAATGCAAACGATATTCCACAAGAAATCCGATGTTTCTCCGATTATACTAACATGGGAGGTTTGAAATTTGTCGGTTGCACAATTTATAATTTCATTGTTCAGTGCGAATTATTGTTCATGGCTCAAAAGGAATCGCTTCTAATAGAAACGAAGACTGATTTCAACGGAATTTTTCAGTGCAAGGCAATCAGGTGTATTGGAGACTTTTCCAATTTGTTGTGATATTATAGGAAAATTAACACCCCACTATTTCAACGTGCGTTGTTACTCTGTTGGAACCAATGAAAAAACTGAAGCACCTAAGAAAGTATATGGCTCAGCATCAGCCAAAATTTCTTAACTTTAATTGATATTATGTATAGTAGGGCGGATTGAAAAAAAAACAAATTATGGAAATCGAAATTGAAACTATGTGAAAAAGTATTGTGTATGCAGCCTGGGAAAGTATAATTACTTTCGCGTTCATTTGTTAAAAGCCTTGAACTCGAGCGTTAGCAAAATGTGCTTTAAAAGGTTGTAGATTTCAAAGAAGAATCATAATTTTTTCCCTCTCCACACTTATTTAAAACACGATATTTAAAATTTTTTAATTTTCAGCCTCCTTTTTTCAAAACAAAGCTACAAAATATTGCATTTTTAAAACCAATATTTTTTTCTCAGCTCTTATATACATTTGAATTCAACTGGAATTACAACCTTAATATTCAAAGGAGGTAAATAATTCGTTGATGGCACAATTTGATCTTTCTGAACAAATTAAAATTTGTTTAAATTCTTTACAGTATAATATGTTTGAAAGTAGCTTTTAAATATTTCTATTCTATGCAAAATTGTTAACATTACATTTAGCTTTTTATCAATAATTTAAGGTAATAAATGAAAGATTTAAAATATGTTCTTAAAATTCACTTTTGAACGTCACCCAAGTTTGATTTAAATCGGTCAAATCTCTTTTCTTGAGAAATAATGTACCATATATCATCCAGATTTACAACTTTATCAAATATGCTTGTTTCATTTTCGACGAAATTTCGAAGTATAATTTTACGGTCTTATTTTCAATCATTTTTATCTTTTACAAATCTTATCTTTCTTAAGAAGATAAGATTCAGGTGCCTAAAGTCGACCTCAAAATTGTTTATACATTTTATTAAAATTTTTGGTTTTGTAATTATTTGATCAATAAATAGTATTTTGAAAAAGTCCTTGTACCTAAATGCGTATTTAATTAAGTTTCGACCACCCTTAAGGTAAGTCGTCGACGATCACATTCTTTTCGATTAGGGGGAGAGGGGGTGGAATAAGTCTTACTGTTTCTTACGAATTATTAATGTATTTCAGCTTTTATCTAAGTATTTGAATTTTCAACTAAAAAAGATAAATTCTCAACAAAAAATGTAATAGTTGATATTTTAACCAAAATAAGATTTTTATTTTGAATCAAAAACAGTTGAATTGAAACAAAAAAAGTTCAAATCAAACAGAAGAATTTTCCGTAAGAATCGAATTTTCAACAAAGAAAAATTTTTCAGTCATGAAGAAAAAGATTCTATCCAAACTGTTGAATTTTCGAGCCAAATTTTAACTAGACTGATTAATTTGTACTCAAAAAGACGAATTTTCAACAAATTATATAAATTTTCTACCAACTGGTTGAATTTTTAAACTAAAAAAGATCAATTTTTAGCTCAAAATGGAATAATCAAAGTTGCATTTAAAAAAATTATTAATAAAGAAAAGAATTTTCAACACAAAAATTAATTTTCAATAAAAAAAACAATCATCGCCAAAACAGTTAAATTTTCTACCAAATTGTTGAATTTTCAACCTAAAAGGTGAATTTTCAAAAAAACTGTAATAGTTGATATTTCAACTCCCGTACCAGTTTTTTTTCGCACTTCACGATCTTCACTCTCCTTCTTTCTCTTTTCACATGCACACCTTTGCAATCACCACTTCATATTCCCGTTCTCTTAACCCTTTTCTTTTTTTCATTTCAATTTCTTTTTTCCCTTTCACTGTACCCTTTTCCCTTTTTTCCATTTTTTATTTCTCCTTTTCCATTCTCCTTTCCGATTCTCCCTTTCCCTTCTCCCGTTTCCTCATTCTCTTTTAATTTTTCTGCTTGCTATTTCCATTTCCAATTTCCATTCTTTTCTCTCCTTCGTTCTTTCTCCTTACTCCCTACTCCTTCCCCCTTTTCTTTTTTCCATTCGCGTTTTTATTTTTCCTCTTTTCCCGTTACATTTTACGTTAACTCTTTCTCACTTCCTCGTTTCCCCTTATATGTTGCCCCTTCCAACCCTTAACCATGTTCACTTGTCCATTTTCCATTTCCCATTTCTCATTTCCATTTCGCTAGTTCCCTCTACTTTTCCCTTTTCTGTTCTTCAATTCCCATTCCTTATTTCTCATTTCCCTTTTTCTCCATTTCCATTTCCCACTTTCCTTTACCCTTTTATATGTATCCCCTTTCCATTTTCCCTTCCTCCTTTTCCCTCCTACTATTTTCGCTCTTCCCTCTTTATTCTTTCCTATTCCTATTTCCTTTTGCACCTTTTACGTTTTCATTTCCTTTTTCTCATTTTTCCTTTTATTGTTCTCCTTTTTGAAATGTATTGTTGTTTCAAGCTAGCTTCTCTTAGACAAATGCTAGAAACTTGCAGTTTTTTTCCTGAACTTCCAATTATTTTCCAGCTTTTCACTCAAAGAGAGGTATTAATTAATTCATTGGAAAGACTATAAAATCATAACTTGCAGATTTTTTCGCAAATGAAATTGGTTTCGGCTATAAAGTTCTAAATTTTGTCATTATCTACTGTAGAAAGGTCCTTACAGACGAGAAGGGGTTGGCTGGGGGTCTCAAACTCGAAATACACTAACCCTTTTATCCTAAGCACCGCTAGTCCCAAACCGCAAATCAAAACCGTTAGGCCCAAAAAGCAGGCATCAGAAGCTTGGACTGAGAGAGGAGGAGGGGACGTGTGAAGGGAGTAGGAGGGTTGTGTAGTGGGGAAGGAAGAGGGACATGGACAGAGGGATAGCAGGGTGTGGTAGATCACAATAAACAAGGGAAGGTGAAAAGGGGAGCTAGAGGGTGAGGAAGGTATAAAAAAGGGGTGAAGGGGTCATAGATAAGGAATAAGAGAGAGAGAGTGAGAGTGACAGGAATAGTTGGATGAAGAGGTGGGCAGGCAAATAATTGGAAGAAGAGGGAGAGGGAGAGGAAGAGCAACTGTCTCTTATACAC